>JAOWBL010000363.1:0-17752 GCA_028564865.1 Zenarchopterus dispar | reverse complement strand
ACCGAAGTCCAGAGGGCGAGGAAAGAACACACGTCCCGGGATGGAACCCACGTTGAGGGACCGGAGAGACGAGGAGAGAACAGACTGGAATGAAGCACTGCAGCCGAGGAGCCAGGGGCGGACAAGACGTACGACGAACTGGCCTAAAAGATGAACCCCGTGGATCGCGTTTGTGCGGCGCTGGGTGATCAGAGCACACCGGTCTTCTCCTTGGAGAGGTTACTGGCGGACTCGGGGGCTAGCGAGTGGATAAAGGCCGCCATGTCCCACCTCAACCGGCAGATGGCAGAATTCACCGCCACCATGCAGAGGAGGACTGCTGTCCAGGCTCCAGCCGCTCTCCACGGACAAGTCTACTTTCCGGAGGCGGCTCCGGCCGCCGCGACTCAGCTCCCGAGGCGGCTCCGGCCGCACCCCGCCGCCGCAACCTAACTCCAGAGGCGACTCCTGCCGCAGCACAGTGGGCCCGGGGTGGTCCAGGGTGTGTTCCAGCCTCTCCCCGTCCCGGGGGCGGTTCCGATCGCTTCCTACCAGGGGATGAAGTGGCTCCGCAGACACCTCTCCTCGCTGTCGCTCCCGAGGTGGTCGCCGCCGCCGCCGCACCTCGTCCCATCGCTGTCGCTCCCGAGGTGGTCGCCGCCGCTGCCGCCGCCGCCGCAAATCATCCCGTCGCTGTCGCTCCCGAGGTGGTCCAGGGTGTGTTCCAGCCTCTCCCTGTCCTGGGGGCTGTTCCGAACGCTTCCCACCAGGGGATGAAGTGGCCCTGCAGACACCTCTCCTCGCTGTCGCTCCCGAGGTGGTCGCCACCGCTGCACCTCGTCCCGTCGCTGTTGCTCCCGAGGTGGTCGCCACTGCACCTCGTCCCGTCGCTGTCGCTCCCGAGGTGGTCGCCGCCGACGCACCTCGTCCCGTCGCTGTCGCCCCCGAGGTGGTCGCCGCCGCCGACACCTCTCCTCGCTGTCGCTCCCGAGGTGGTCGCTGCCGCCGCACCTCGTCCCGTCGCTGTCACTCCCGAGGTGGTCGCCGCCGACGCACCTCGTCCCGTCGCTGTCACTCCCGAGGTGGTTGCCGCCGCCGCACCTCGTCCCGTCGCTGTCGCTCCCGAGGTGGTCGCCTCCGCCGCCGCACCTTGTCCCGACGCTGTCGCTCCCGGGGTGGTCCAGGGTGTGTTCCAGCCTCTCCCCGTCCCGGGGGTTCTCGGCTCCGCGGGTGGTCGACGCACCCGGTCCCGTCTCGGCTCCGCAGGTGGTCGACGCACCCGGTCCCATCTCGGCTCCGCAGGTGGCCGACGCACCCGGTCCCGTCTCGGTTCCGCAGGTGGCCGACGCACCTGGTCCCGTCTCCGTCGCTCCCAAGGTGGTCGCCGACGACGCACCTCGTCCTGTCTCCGTTCCGCAGGTGGCCGTTGCCGCCGCACCTGGTCCCGTAACCGTTTCGCAGGTGGTGGCCGTCACCGACGACGACACACCTGGTCCCGTAACCGTTCCGCAGGTGGTGGCCGTTGCCGCCGCCGACGCACCTGGTCTCGTCTCCGTGCCTGAGGTGGTTATTGTCACACCCCTTTTGGGCTCCGTTCCAGTGGGGGTCGGTGACTCGCCCCCTTTTTCCGTTTCAGTGGGGGTCGACGACTCGCCCCCTTTTTCCGTTCCAGTGGGGGTTGACGACTCGCCCCCTTCTGTCGCTGATGGTGATGACTCTCCTCGGCCCGGCCCTCGAGGCCACCCACCTGACTCTCCTCGGCCCGGTCCTCGAGGCCGCCCACCTGACTCTCCTCGGCCCGGCCTTCGGGGCCACCCAACATGTTTTGGAACATCTGGAAGGTGTTCCGTAGAGGGGGGGTACTGTTAGGATCAGTGTTTTTTGTGTTCTGTTTTTCCTTGCTTTCCTTTAGGCAGAGCGTGGCTGCCTGATTGGAAATCCTGCACACCTGTTTTATCCACACCTGTTTCTCATCAGTTGCAGTTAAAACCCCAGCTCTTACTTTCACTCCTCGCCAGTTCGTTCTTGCTCTATGTCTCGTTCTCTCTCTCTCTGTGTTCCTGCTCGGTTTGGTGTTTCTCCCAGCTCCCGGTTGTTCTGGAGATCTATCTTTTGTTCATCCCGGATCTCTGTTTTTTGTTCTTTAAGAAATTAAATTTGGTTTGTTTTGCAATCCGCATTGTGGGTTTAGTTTTGTTCAAGCCGCGGTTTAACACCAGGTGTCAGTAAAGACTGCTAATTTGCTTTTACTAGTAAATGTTATTTTTTCTAGTGATATATATTCAATTATTAAGTTTGCCCACTGATTGGTGTGCAAACAGCTTTTAGATTTCTAGTTAAGGAGAATTGCTTTCTTGGCGATAGTTAGAGAAATTAGAACTTGATTTCTATATTTAATTGGAAGCTTGTCCAGCAAGACTAAAATCATTCATGAGCTGTTTTATTGTATCTCTGGCTTGCCAATTGCGTTTACTGCTTGTATTACTGGACCTGTCCATTGATGGGTTGAGTACTGTATGAAAATCACCTCCTATTATCATTGGACAGTTGGAGATATTTGAAATGACTGAAAAAATATGGTGGACAAATGATGGATCATCTTTACTGGGACTGTAAATATTTCCAATTGTTACAGGTTTATTGTTAATAGATATATTTAAAATAATAAAACATCCTTCAGAGTCAGTGATAGTTTTGTTAAGAATGAATTGGATTCTTTTGTTTATCAAGATACTAACTCCTCTCTTTTTAGTGTTGTAACTTGCTGACAACAAATGAATAAATTTTGATGACACCAGTTTGCTAGTAGCTAAGTCCGACATATGTGTTTCTTGTAATAAACAGATATCTTTTTCTGGGTTATCCAGGTGGGTAAGAATTTTGATTTTCTTTGTGTGCCAATTCTGCGTATGTTTCAGATTACAGCTTTCAGAGATGACATATTGAGCTGACTGTTACAGAAGATATTGTGTGTGTGTTAATTAGCTTTAGCTGATTATCTAAGCATGTATGTGTATATGTATGTGCATGTGTGTGAATGTAAATATGTCTAAAAAAAGACAATGTGGATATGTGTGTACCAGGAAAAAAAGCACTGGAAGACAAACAAAAGCAGAGTCAAAAGACCAAAACATAAAATGGAAAACAAAACATAGAACAAAAAACATAAAACAAGTGAGAAAATGTGTACTGACATAAAGTGAAAACTAAGGGTGAGTGAGACAAAGGTGCAGAAATATATATACAGCAGGGTTCTTAGAGTTAGATATATAAGGAATTATAGAATTTACATATTTTAGAAATTTAAATTCATATGTCCAAGTAGTTATTGTTGAATTAAAGTCAGTAAAGCCAGGGGGGTGGTTTCCTCATTTTTAAACAGTTGTCCATCCACGCATAACTTATCTACTGAAATTACAGCTCTTTTACCTTCTTGGATCATCTGTTTATGGATGGGGAAAAGCACCTTACATCTGCGGATGATCTCCTGTGGGAACTGGTCGTTTAGTCCAAAGTTGGTTCCTTTCAGTTGTTTTTCTTGCCGTTGAAACAGTTGCTTCTGTTTAAAATGTTCAAATTTAGCGACGATTGGCCTGGATCGGGTGGCATTGGGTCTGTGAGGTCCTAAATGGTGAACACGGTGAACACGGTGAAGATGCTATCGAAGGTTTTGGCGGGGAGTTTGAGGTGGTCTGTCATGAAGTCCTTAATTCTTTTTTCAGGGTTTTCTGAGGAAGTTTCCTTGATGCTGGAAAACACCAGGTTGTCTCTCATACTGCGGGACTGTAAATCGAGAATGGTTTCTTTCATTGACTTGTTTCTGGCAGTAATGGAAACTAGCTGGTTGTTGACAGAGGAGAGTTGGGTTGTCAAATCGTTAATGGGAGAGTTTGAGAGATTTATTTTCCATGAAAAGGCTGTTTATCTGTTGCTGGCTGAATTCCAGACTGTAGTGAAGTTGTTGAAATTCTCTATGCATGATTTCAATAAGAGTCACTCTGGCGTCTTGTGAGCTGAGTTTCTTATCTATGGCAAGGAGTGTGTCGTTAACCTGAGAGTGAGACTGTGATGGTGTTGAAGTTGTCAGTGGAGAAGATGAAGTGTCGTAATCGGCAGGTGAGTCCGGTTTGTGGGGCTTTTTCGCCATATTGCAAAGTCTGTCGTAAATCTTACTGATGAAATCCTCCAAATTGTGCAAGTCAGCATCACAATCCAGTTTTAGGATATAGTCCAAAGGAAAAATAACGAAAATTGCAGACAAATATATACATATACATACATACATACATATATATATGTATATATATATGTATGTATGTACATATATATATATACATATATATATGTATATATATATGTATGTATGTATATATATATACCTATATATAGATATATGTATATATATATATATATATATATGTATACATATATATACATATATATATGTATATATATAATGTTTTGTGATAATATATAGCATCATATGTTTTGGAAACCAAATATTGGCCACATTGGCACAAAAAAAGCCTGACACTAACTGCACGGAAGTAGAAGGGTCAAATTTTGAACTTTTTGCAAACATAAAATCTGGACGTTGTCAAAACAGCAAGGCCATAACCTTTTCTGTATGATAATGTACTGGAGATTTGGAGACTGGAAAAGTGAGGGCCTGTCTGGCAGCTCAAGCTTTGCTGAAATTGATTCATTCAAAAGGACAATTATTCCAAATGCATCAGCAAATGCCTGAAATAGAAAAGAATCAAGTTGTTCCAGTGGTCCAGACCTGAAACCTCTTGAAAAGCTAAATGGTCTCCACTCATGTACTGTCCTTTTAACTTTTTCCAAGCTCTATAAGGCAAATGACAAGGGTTTTCCTCTTTTCTTCACCATTTACCTTGACATATGAAATTTATTTGTAAATGTATTTTTTCCCCATTTCCTAATAACTATACTATCATTGCAATCCCCTTCACACCCCCCCCCATTAAAAAATTGTAAATGATTATTTTCTTTTTAGTGTAAGTTCAGTTGAGATTTTTTAAGATAACAGCACCTTGTCCTTGCAGTACTAACAAGGCAGTTTAACCTTGAGTTGTATAAGCCTGTCAGACTTTTTACACATATTTTACTATGGCAAATTTAAAATTCAAGCCTCTACTGTTATCTCAAACAGCCTAATGGCAGCAATATTTCATTCCTGATCAGTTTTGCAAAGAATGATGCCTGTTTAACTCTAGATTATTACTGCAGAGTCTAAGGGAGTGTTTCATAGACATACTTCAATATGAGAAATCCTTGAAATTGTAGTACTTGAGAGAGAATGAGTAAATTAATGATGAATGATTATATGTATAATCTTGCATAAAAAATATTGTCAACACTGAGGAGAAAAACAATTAAAAAAAATGGAGACTGGAGTCAAGCACTTCACCCTGTATTACCACTCCCCCCACCACTTCCATCCATCGTCTCCACCAAACCTCCTTCAAGCCAAATGGCTTTTTGCTTTTTCCCTGCCATCTCTTGGTATATTCCTCCCTGTTGTCTTAATATCAAGTGGAAAAAGGGTGAGATAATGGAGCAACGGGGGAGAAGGGGTAAAGGAGGATAAGATGTGGGGGAGCGAGGAAGCATTATCCTGAAGGCTGTCCTCTTTGGAAATAACCCTCCCTTGTGTCAAACATGCAAGGCTATTATTAAAATCCACTCCCCATCCAATATTTTCACTTCCTGTACATAATGGGTCTCATATGCATAACAAAAGCCAGTACACAGGAGGAAAACTCCAAATGCAAGGGTAATGGATGTGTAGTGAGTGTTACGTGGCACCGAATCCACCCTCTGATGCAGATTTAACAAGAGGAAGCACTCAGCTGAGACTGCTGACTGATTCTGTTGTTAGAGTGTGCATCTTTGTTGTCATTGTTTTTCTCATTACTATTCATGTGAGATGCAAAGCGCTTGTCAGAAGATGAAAACAAAGCCAGCAGTGACATCAAACCGCTGTAAAGGTGATTGCTTGCAGTGCTTTTTTGTGCCATTATCATGTGCCATTATCATGTTCCTTTGACCTAAGGAGGAAATCACACACAATTCTCTGGCAGCAGCTTCTCAAAAGTGAATCTGTTTTGACATGTTTCTATGACAGTACAACATGTAGACTATTAGGATTCAGCATCATTGGGCTTTTGACAGTGGCTCAGAAGCAGCCAGATATAGGAATTCATTAAAGCATATTAAAGCATATTTTAACAATACCTTTCAAACAAATCAGATGTACTTCAAAGCACTCTAGAAGAGATTTACCAAATCTAGAACTTTCCAACCCATGGAAGCAAAGTTCTGCCCCAAGAGGTGAAGATCAAATTTCTTTGGTATTGTATGGGTCTTGACTGGGAGACAAATAGGCAAATCAGAGCAAAGTCTGAAGTAATGTGGATTCTGCTGGAGTCTGTTGTAGTGGAGAAAGCTCAGTCACAAGGAAATGCTCTCGGTTTATTGTTTTATATATCTTCCTACCCTAATGTATGTGGGTAAGGCAAGCGTAGGCAAGGCAAGTTTATTTGTAAAGCACATTTCAGAACTTCTAGACACACAGGAGAATTTACATCTCTTAGCTGCAAAAGCCTTCATATCTTCCTGGAAGAGCTGGAGGAGGTGGCATGGGAGTGTGATGTCTGAGCCTCTCTTACTAGACCTACTCCCATGACTCGGACCCTGAACTCAAATAAACAGGAACTAGTGGATGGATGAATGTTCAAAAGTAAATTTAAATGTGTTTAATTTGAAGGTGAAATTAAACTGTAGTGTTGTTGTGTAGAATCACTGATGCTGGTTCAACATGTCTTCAGATTATATGACTTTTAGCATCAGCAAAAGCAACTTGAGCTTGTCAACAAACTAACTGGACTTTCGATCAAGTTGATAAAGGCATCTTTATATTACTACTAGTGGCATTGTCCTTTTTAGGATTTCGACATTAAAGCCTTCTCAGAGTGAATGCTTAAGCTTCAGAAAGTGAAACTTCGTCAATGATTTAATTGGAAAAAAGAGACAAAACAGTTTGTTTCATCCTCTGAAGCAAGAAATTATTGGGGAATCACAAAACAGACCCACTCCTAACTACCTCAAAATTCAAATATACAGTAATATGCAAGGCTGCTGGGAAAAGAGCAGCTTAGCCAGAGCTCAGACCAAAGATGATATGGAATGACCACAAAATTGCTAAGGAAGTCCTTCTGAATGTACTGCAGCCTGATCAAGAGCGTCTGAAAACTCTCCTTTGAAGTCATTGCTGCTAAAAGACCAAAAGTACAACTAGATATTAACTCCAAGAAACTTACCTTTGTGTCTAGTTATATTTAATGTGCTTCATAAAGACAAAATAAGTTAAAATTATGTGTGACCAATCTTGGAACAACATTTACACATTGTTAGCCTGTTATTGTGAATCACATCACATTGTAGAGGTTTGTATACCTTTTCTTGCCAGTGTCTTTGATCATGTAAGAGTTTCAGATATTTTTAAGTTGGTTAATTTTGCCAGGAGAGGCTCTGTTGATAAGAGTCAATACATTAATTAAAGCAACCTTTAATAAGGAAAACACACAAAAAACCCCATCAATTCAGTGTAGAATTTGTGCTACATAACCAAGCATTAAATTTAAGCTTGCATGGGCTGTTAAGTATTAGCAGACCCCTAGCAATTGAAACAACATTGTCTGTATCTGTGAAATACATTTTGTGTGTTGTGTGATGATCACAGCATCTATGTTACTGAACAGTATGATTACTGCTGACCTGCAGCTTGCAGTCTCAGAGAGACACACAAAAGTACACACACTCACACAGCTGGAGAACAGCACAGCTGGGTTAGGTCTCAAGGATAGTGAGTGAGAACTCTTCTTAAAATGAGAGGCACTGTCTGCATACCAATAGAATTGCCTCAGGGCTCACTGTGTGTGCATGTGTTTTCTTTCTTCACACTCCAAGGGACTGACCAACAAGCAGAGAAAACTATTGATGGTGTGATTTAGAGGGAGTCATGAGACACCTGTGGTTAAAGTAGCATTAAGGGTCCCTAAAGTGCCCCTTAGGATGTTTGATATGGCCTTAAGGATATTTCATTTAATATTTTTTGCACATCGCTTTATTTCTGACATAACAAATTTCATAATTTTGATCAATTTCTCTGCAATTTTGGCTACAGCTTCACACTGTCCTCACACTTCACATAAGTAGAGCTCACAGTGAAGCCTGGGCGTCAGTTTTTAACACACAAGTTAGCATAATTTTCATCATGTTTGTTTTTTAAAGGATTTTCTTTAGCATCATTATTCAGTATGTACCAAGTCAGGCAGACCTAACTAGGAGTCCTTATATAGTTGATATAGATCCCTGTCGATTACAACTAAATGTTTACTCCAAACAATGTCATTTTCACAGAACACATCACCATAGCAACCCAGGAAATAAAGGTGTAGCTTGTGTTTCATTATTGCATCCTGAACATCCTCATAGTTTTTATGTCTAAATATGTTACAAAACAGTGACTGACAAAATGCTGTCTAAGATACAGCAGATAAGAGGAAGGAATATTTTAACTCCAGTCACTTGATGCGAGTAGTGGCATCCTTCACTTGTAGTGGCATCCTTCTCATTGTACAATGTGATACAGCTGATTTGGACCAAGTGCCTACCATCTAACTTCTGGGCTGAGGTTTATGGGTAACTAGGATTTGTTGCAGTTCCTTGAGTCCTCCAGTGACTCCCATATTAAAATGTTCAAGTTTAGAGCAGAAATAAATATATTTACAGCACGGTTAAAAAGATTGTTTCATACTCAGCTATTTTATTTCACACCAATGGCAACTTTGAGGGGTGTGAATTTTTTTGTATCACACCAGGAGAATGTATAGAAAGCATACATTTATTTTCAGTATGACTGAGAGTTGACTCAGCCAATTGCTGGCCATATCTTTCATTTGAACCTGCAAAGAAAGATATTTCCATGATACAGCCATCTTTCATGTGAGTTGACCAAAAATCGTGTGTTCTGTAGCAGCCATTAGAAATATGTGAGAGATTAATCTTTGAGTAGTTCACACATAACAATTAAGTGGCTTCTGATTTGCCACTGACTTGTCAGTGACAGGAAAGTCAGACCTAATGTTTTGTATTTTGAGAGCCCTCTAAGAATGGTGTGAATCAAAAGGGCTTTGATTCTTTTCTGACAGACTTGAATGTGAAACCAGAATATTAATATTGTATTGTTAGAAAATTCAGTGATTCGTGTCCCAGACTAGTTGGTCAGGTCAAACTGATGATGTGCAGATATGTCTAGCTAGTAATTTAGCTGATGGTGAACAGAAATGATAGTAAAGCAACACATCCATCCAATGTTGAAAGCACTTAAAACCTACAGCCTGTTGACAGTGAAACACATGCAAACTCAACATTAAAGTTAAAGGAAAAAATATAATAGTAGTCCCAGAAGGAGATGAATCTCTGATGGGGAATGATGTATGTGAATTACTCTGTTTAATCAGGCATTCAATGCACAAAACAGTGGGTCTTTTTAAGACCACAGTGGTGCCAATGGTGAGGTCTTTTTAAGGTGTGGATGAGAGGGAAAATTCAGGTTGTTATCCATGTTCTCCAGCACTGTGACAACCAAAGGACATCAATGGGAATCAAAAAAATAAAGTAGATCCCACAAAGTGGGTGAATTCAGTGGTGTGTATTAATAAACTGGCTGGTGAATTGTGCATTGGTATGGATCCTAAATGATCAGATTCTAACCAGTGATGAAATTACAAGTGAGATGTCTGAGGCAGACTTCTTCAGTATGTTGGGTGTATCCCAAGGATTTTGACAGCTGAAACTCCATAAAAACAGTATACAAATGCTCTTTGATCATGAAATGTGAATGAATGAATACATAAGTAAATAAATAATTAAATGAGCAGTCTATCAATCACTACATGGCACACCAGTATATGTTATGTCCTGCTCCTGCTGTTGCTCGTCTCCCCTCCCCTGCCGTGTTTTCTGATGTTCCCTCCTACCTGGGTGTGGGGACTGCAATCATCACACCTGATCACAATCTAGGATCCAGTATAAGAGGAGCAGGTCTTCATCTACTCCTTACCAGTTGGTCTTTCTACATTCCATGTCAGTTTAGCACTTGGCTTATCTTTGTTTGCATTGGATTATTACTTACCTGTTGTTCTGCATGTGTCCAGATCCTGCCTGCCTGCCTGCCTGCCTGGTTATTTGGAATCCTGCCTGCCTGCCTGTTTGTCTGCCTGTCTACCTGGGACCTACTCTCCACCTCAACCTACTGCCTGCTGGACTCTTGATCATTCTACCAAGGACTGTGTTCTCTAATAAAGACTGTAAATGTTTCTCTGAGGTCTTCTGCTCGTGGGTCCTTTTCCTGAACCATGACAGTACCAACTGGCCAGCATGGACCCAGCAGATTCTACTTCCAGGAACCCAGAGTCAACAGACCCAATTACCAGAGCAATTACTCTTCAAGGCGCTACCATAGGATGACATGATCAACTGTTACAAACCTTAATAGACAGCCAACAAACGTTAACCAACCAGATTGTCCAGCTTAACGCCATGGTATTGCACCTTATGACAAACCTCCCAGCATGCTGCTACGGTCCTGTCTCCTGCACCATCAAGCCAGACTGCTAGAGAATCCCATGTGCTGGACCCAGACCACTATGCAGGTGATATGGGGATGTGTGGGGTATTCTTACTCCAGTGTCCTTTAGTTTTTGGTCATCAGCCATTTACCTATGCCACTGATGCTTCCAAGATCGCCTTTGTAAAGGGGCTACTCCAGCGAAGGGCTTTCAACTGGGCTTCTGTCAAATGACAGAGTGATGCTGATATTTGTAATAATTATGATGCCTTTGAGGCAGAGTTTAAAAAAGTGTTTGACCATCCTATCCAGGGGAAGGAAGGTTCTAGAAGGCTCCTCTCCATCCATCAAGGGACTCACAGTGTGGCTGAATATTCCGTTGAATTCAGAACATTAGCTGCTGAAGCGAGATGGGATGACACGGCCCTTCAAAGTGTCTTCATCAATGGTCTTTCTGAGCAACTTAAGGATGAGCTCACCCTTAAAGATGACTCCAGTAATCTTGACTCTCTGATTTCCATAGCCATTCATATAGATAATCATCTTCATGAATAACACAGAGAAAGAGCCAGCCACCATGTTCTCTCTACAAAGAAGTCTCGCAGCACCCCACCTCACCTTGTTACAACTTCAGTTTCTGCCTCAGGCCAGTCCAGCCTTTTGGCATCTGAGGAGGAACCTATGCAGCTAAGTTAGCTCCATCTGAGTGGCTGTGAAGGATTCAGGCTGGTGAGTGTCTCTATTGTGGACAACATGGACATTTTCTGAAAACCTGCCCTTCCCGACCAAAAGACAGGGCTCATCAGTGAAAACAGGGGCGCTGATGAGCCACACGAACTCCTTGCCGAACCCCAGAACAAGAATTCTGCTCTTTATGTAAATGATGCTTCCCTGCATTTGTCTGCTCTTGTTGATTCCGGAGCCAAAGAAAATTTTATAGATATCAGTCTCACTCAGCAAATTGGTCTGGTGAAGGTTCCTCTAAATAATCCCTTGAGTGCCACTGCCTTAGATGGAAGAATCATCTCCCAGGTAACACACTGCATGCAACCCATAAAATTATTACTGTTGGGTAACCACCAAGAGACTACAATTTAATATATCATATCCTAATTCCCCATTAATCCTTGGATATGCATGGTTGAGGTCACACAACCCCCATTTCGATTGGCACAACGCTAGATTATTAAGCTGGAGTTCATATTGTCATACATCTTGTCTAAAGTCAGCCCTTCCTTTGCCTACTTCTTCTACACCTCAGCCGCAACCAATAGATCTAACTAAGATGCCCAAAGAATATCATAACTTAGTTGAAGTCTTCAGCAAGGACTGAGCCCTGTCCCTTACTCCTCATAGACCTTATGATTGCACCATAAAACTTCTTCCAGGTACTCCTCTGCCCTCCAGCTGGCTTTACAATCTCTCGCAACTAGAACAAGAGATGAGGGAAGAATATATTGATTCATTGGCCGCAGGTATTATCCATCTATCTTCCTCCCCTGTTGGTGCCGTTTTTTTTTTCTTTGTGAAAAAAGATCTTACACTCCACCCCTGCATTGACTATCGAGGCTTAAACAGCATTACAGTAAAAAATAAGTATCCACTTCCTCTCATAGACTCGACTTTCCAACCCCTGCACAAGGCTAAAGTCTTTTCCAAACTTGACTTGAGAAATGCCTACCACCTTGTGCCCATACGGGACAGGGATGAATGAAAGGCCGTGTTTAAGACACCGCTGGGATATTTTGAATATCTTGTCATGCCTTTTGGCCTCACCAATGCTCCTGCCATTTTCCAAGCCATGATTAACGATGTACTTTGTAACTTCTTAAATTGTTTTGTTTTTATTTGGATGACATACTATTTGTTTTTTTTTCTCACCTTCCCAGGAGGAACATACGAGCCATGTCCACCAGGTGCTGCAACGGTTATTGGAGAACAAACTCTATGTGAAAGCCAAGAAGTGCAAATTCAACCACCAATCCATAAGTTTTTTTGGGTTACATCATTGGCAGTGGGCAGGTGACACCAGATCCAGCAAAGATCCAGGCAGTAGCGAACTGGCCTAAACCAGATAACCTTAAACAACTCCAAAGATTTCTTGGTTTTGCAAATTCTTACCACTATAGTTTCATCCGAAACTATAGTCAACTTGCCTCACCTCTAATTCGGTTGACCTCCTTCAAAGTCAGTTTTGTGTGGGGTCCTGATGCGGAACTAGCCTTTCAAGAGTTGAAGCGCCTATTCACCTCTGCTCCTGTCCAAGTGCACCCGGACCCCTCTCTGCAATTCATAGTGGAGGTGGATGCATCTGATAGCAGGGTTGGAGCTGTACTGTCCCAGCAGTCCCCATCTGACCAGAAATTGCATTCTTGTCTAAGAAATTATCTGCAGCCAAATATAATTACACAGTAGTGGACTGAGTTGTTAGCAGTTAAGATAACACTGGTGGAATGGAGACATTGGAGACATTTGGGGGACTGAGCTTATATTTATTGTATGGAGCAACCATAAGAACTTACCATATATCCAATCAGCTCAGTGCCTTAATTCCCAACAGGCACAATGGGCGTTATTCTTTGGATGGTTTAATTTCACTATCACTTACAGACCCGGTTCCAGAAACACTAAGCCTGATGCTCTGTTCCGACAGTTTTCTCATACAGACTCACCTCATCCTGTCAAACATCGTACCTCAGTCCCATGTTATCACCTTGGTTACCTGGGAAATAAAATCTAAAGTCCTAGAGGCTCAAGAAGCAGATCCAGACCCAGGTAATGGACCTTCTGATTGTCTATTTGTTCCTAAGACTATGCGTTCCCAGGTTCTTTAATGGGGCATGCTTCCAACTTTGCCTGCCATCCAGGAATTGGTTGTATGCTGGTCCTGCTACGACGCCACTTCTGGTGGCCCACTCTTGAGAAAGACACTTGGGAGTATGTTCAGGCTTGCACTATCTGCGCCATCAATAAGAGCTCCAACCAAAGACCAGCTGGACAGCTATGTCCCTTACCTGTCCCCTCTCGTCTGTGGTCTCACAACACACTGGACTTTGTCTCTGGACTCCCCATATCTCAAGGTAAAACTATTATATTGACAATTACAGACAGATTCTCTAAATCTGTTCACTTTGTTGCTCTGGATAAGCTGCCATCCAATTTATTAGTTCAACACGTCTTCCGTCTTCATGGCACGCCCTTACATATTGTCCCTGACAGGGGTCTCCAGTTTATTTCCCAAGTTTGGAGAGGTTTTTGTCAGGCTATTGGAGCTCAGGTGAGCCTCTCTTCCAGATTTCATCCTCAATCCAAGGGCTAATCAAAGTTTGGAGGCCTCCCTGCATTGTGTGGCATGTCAGAATCCCCCAGACTGGAGTTTGTATCTACCCTGGGTAGAATATGCCCATAATTCTCTTCCTTCTGCAGCTACAGGAATGTCACCTTTCAAATGTGCGGTGAGATAGTTGCCTTCCATGTTTCCAGAAAAAAAGACTGAATTTGCAGTACCGTCCGTTAAGGACCACCTACAGCAGTGCCATCACATCTGGAACTGCACCAAAGCTGCCTTACTCCGATCTGCTGAACGGAACTGCAGGATAGCCGATAAAGTCTAAAAAGTCTCCATCCTATCAACCAGGTCAAAAGGCTAGGCTTTCTGCTAAAGATATCCCTTTGAAAGTTCAATCTAAAAAACTTGCAAAAACTTACTGTGTTCTCTAATAAAGACTGTAAACGTTTCTCTGAGGTCTTCTGCTCTTGGGTCCTTCTCCTGAACTGTGACAGTATATGTAGAACCTAGTTGATATATCTTTGTTTTGACCTTTATTTCTTTGGAGACCATATTTACTCAATGTATTTCATATTTATTGTGATCAATGTTTTTAATTTAACATTTAAAATAAATAAAGGAATCTTTCTTTTTCCCTTTTTATTCACATTTTCTGTACCATTCCTTCTGGCTTTGAAATGGGGCTTTAAGTCTTGTTGAGACACATTAACTGTCTCATTAACAATAGTTTCCTCTGGCATGATGGCAGCTGGGATAGACACCATGATGATATGAAGTGGGTGTGGATTAACTGTCTTGTTGACCACTCAAAGTGCTTTACACCAAAAACCTTTTTTCACCTGATCCTACACATTTATTCATTCAGCACTTCATAATTCATGCAGTTTTCCCACTATTGTGGTACTTTTAGGTATGATGCACACACTACTATGAACATGTTAAGGTTAAGAAACTTCCTCAAGGACACTTCCACATGTGAATAGGAAGCCTGGCATCAAACAGACAACATAGGTCAACTGCCCTGAATGGTCAGAACTGATTTTTATGTCATTTCAAAGTTTATAATTGTTTTTACAATGCTTCAGAATAGACCATCCCTGCTGGATGTGATCAGGGAGATCATGGTAACACGCAGTGTCTCTGACCTTTTTTGTAACAAGAAGCAATGATACACAAATACACACACACACATCAAAAGGTCAGCCCCGTCAGTGTCACCTGGTCATTTCCTCCAACAGCCCATCCTTCCTTCATCCTCCATTCCTTCCTTTTGTCTTTAGTTTCATTGTTTGCCTTCTCCATTCTCCCTCTGTTTTCTTCTCTTTCTGCTGAACGAGAAGAGTGAGGAGGAGGGAGAAACACATTTGTAATGAAATGTCATGGTACATCAGGGATCCCTGGTATGGCAGAGAAATATTCTGTTCAGCCAAAGATAACTCATGCAGCATTTTCAGGAAATGCCTTCTCTCCATCTAAAAAGACTAGTCAGCCGTGTAACCTTGAACAGTTTTCTCTCATGTTGCAACATTACTATCTGATTGTGAGAGCATTTCTGAGCCATGTTGGTGGTGATATTTTCCAGGCTGAGGTCTTAATGTGGCAGATCTGTGCTAACCGCTGCTACTGATTGAGAGGAGCTCTCTGGTGCTTTAAACCTAAATAACTGCTTTGTTGAGGGCACTGTCCATATTTTCTGAAAGTCTGAAAGAGCATGATTTGGAGTGTTTCACAGTCATTATCTCTGACCTTCCTGGTCTGAACCTCTCCAGATTTTAGATTGGTGGAAAAGCCTCTGAGTCACAGTGCACCAGGAGGCTGATTTTATGCTGCAGACCGATTTCATACTTAATGGAAATTTGATCAAAATGTCCTTTGTGGATAACTTTACTCACAAATAGAAAATGTTGTGTTACAAAAAGCTTCCCTCCAGTGCTTTAGGTCAAACTGGTCCAGTGTTTATTGTTAACTAATGGATCATAGTTCATTTGTTGGAAAAAGTGTGATATTATTCACATCATAAAGTCTTATTTTCATTATTATTTCTAAATTTCTCATGCTTAAATTGCATTAATACAATCCGAAATCAAGAAAAAAAAACCAAGATTATTTGATAAATGACAATGCTTCTTAGATTTATTTACAATTTTATTTCTTTAGAGCCAGTATGACCGTCCAAATTTTTATTTTTTTTTAATATTGTGACGCTATCTCACAACATTTATTGTGTTGTCTGGCACTGAAGATACAAAGGATTTAGTTGTTATTTCATAAAGTTCTTCCTGCAAACTCATCTCTAGGTGTGGAACACTTTAAGAAATTCTTGTCATATTGTTACTCATAATTCACGACAGTCTGTATGGTCCTTTTCATTCTGGGGCCTAAAGAAGATCTGGAATATTGATTAATTTGACCAAAATATGTTTCCACATTGTGATGGCCCATCCCAGAAGCAAAGAGCTCAGAGATGTCGATGAAAATGAATCAGTGACTGATGAAGGACAGTTCTTGACTGCTGTCTGAGGGACGATGCACCAATTTTGATGCTCTGAAATTTCCCTCTGAAAATTTGACCCCTTTACTTTTTTTTGGCCACATATACCCACCAAAGCCATTCGGTTGGTTAAAGTACTTCCATGATCTAAGTCTTTCTTCAATTTGTATGAGATGTAGGAGGTTCTGATGAGAGTAGGCTGCATTCTGTGTGATACCACTGTGATATATACAATATTACATCTTGAAGCACTTTAACACTGGAGCATTTGTAGCATTTAACAGCATTCAACCATCTCTACAATGTACCCACAGCAGTCGGACAGACTGACGTCATTGACCACAGAACTTTCATCTTCTCTTGTCCATTCTTCCTTTTCTTCTTTCAGCTGTTTGAACAGGAGCAGTGAATTAAGTACTGCTTTTGTCTTCTCATATCCACCATCTCCCCAGAGCCAGCCATCAGACAACCACCTCCAGTGATTAGCAGGAAAATTGATTTCACACTCCAGCAATGCCCAGACCAGCTATTACAGGAACTGGAAGCAACTGTAAGTCACACAAATTAATTACTGCAATTAGCTTCCAGACAGTGAGAGAGGGGAAAGACATGGAGACAGAAAAAGAGGGAGACAACACACTCCAGAATAAACTTGCTTGTTGGATCCAACAAACCTGCTTGCATCCAGTCATCAAACAGTTTCTTAGTTTCCACTCACTAAATAACAACACAGTGATATGCCATGTGTTGTTGCTCATCTGTTGTTGTATTTGTGCAGATTCAAAGTTCACTTTAAAGTTCAGGGGACTTCTTATTTCTTACTTTGTTAATGTTTAGATTGGAATTTGTCCAAAACCTAAATCTGAAAAGTGGTAAAAAAAAAAAAAATGGTAAAAAAAATTAAAAGAAATTTACTAATAAGACAATCTTTATACCACAATCACTATGTGAAAGTGGCTACTGATATAACCTCATACCATTACAGAGAGTTGCTTTTGGACTTGCTGCTGATAACAGTCTCAATGAGCCATTTCGTGTCTAGTCCAGAGTGCAGTGTCAGTTTCTCTCATAAGGGATCTAGAACACTGATTCATCTGACCCCAGTGAACATTTCTGCTGTTTGATGGTCCATCTCAGACACCTCAGAGACATTGAGGCTGTCTCTAGATAAGGCTAACATTAGGATTCCTTTAGCATGTTTGAAATAACTTAAAAAAAAACTTAATAGAACTATATTTTTCATTTCCCAACAATTGCTGAAATGTGTTGCTGATTTAAAACAGAAGAATTGAAGTATGTTAAGAAATTAAATGAAGTGTTTGAGGAAAAATATAAA
>JAOWBL010000361.1:0-17759 GCA_028564865.1 Zenarchopterus dispar | reverse complement strand
ATATATATATATATATATATATATATATATATATATATATATACATACACACATATATATATATATATATATATATACATATATATATACACACACACACACACACACACAGGTGTAGATGATCACATGTCAACTCATAAACATGTTTATTTTATCCTGAATCTTTTACTTCACTCAGGACTTTGGAGAGTACACATTTGTATTCAAATAAAAGAGATCTCTTCAGCCAGAAGTCTGGCACAGAAATGGAACAAAATTACATGATGTGAAGTGGGTTTGTTGTAGGATTTGTTTGATTGTGGAAATCGCTGAACCTTTTGATAAACACCCTAAATAAGAGGAAAATAAAGGCAGGTGCATAATCAGTAGGTTTCAGTATAGGGACTAAATAACTCCAAACATATCACTCCATGTGAAATGTAAAATGTATTGACTGTTTGAACATTGGACTTATTGATTCTACATGTCATGCTGAATTACAACCTGTTAGTTACACAAAGACTTCAACATGAACCACTGCCAAAAGGCAGAGCACTAAAAATAGCTGACAAAAGGAGGTGTGGGATCCCCAAAAACTCCGTGCCATGCTGTTTTGTTGTCGCCTAACAAAGAAGAGCCCCTGGGTTGTGCCAAAATTACACAAGAATCGCATACTTACATTGCTCTGCAGCGTCAACTTGTGTGGCGGTGCATAACTCGCTATGCACCTCAGCTAACGTGTTGGTTCAAATACCACAGAAAAGCTCTGAAAACAGGCATTAAAGTAGCCTAAATCCCCCAAGTAGCTGTGTGCTTAGTGTGGTCTCTGAAAGGTATCCAGCCGTTTGTGTGAAACCTAAGCGCTTCTTGATCAAAGGCTTTCGGGAGACTGTGAGGTGAACGAGGAGCCTTGTACAGTTCTCAGTTGATTGCTTTTTTTTCAGTAAACATCAGAGAAAGTGTGTGTGTGCTCTTTAAGTGTCTCTAAGGACGGGAATCTTTCACCAGGGAGAACGGATTAACACATCAAATCCTGCCCTTCAATCAATTGGGAGGTAATGGAGCGAAATCACGGTACACACACATATTACACAACACTGCCTGCACGTCAGGCATATCAGAGAAGCTTTTCTGCTATTTTATGGACAATTCACACTGTACATAAACTTCGAAAAAAAAACATTTATTCAAAAGACAAAAGACAGGGGCAGACCAGTCGCCAGTCTATCGCAGACGTGTAATATGTCTCAAAGCAAAATTGTAGAATATAAACAAATTATTACGTTAAATCTTACTGAACATAAAAGGCTAATCGTTCTTAGACTATATTTAGACAACAGACATTTCAAGTTTAGTTTTAGCTTATGCAGATCACGTCTCAATTGATTTGTTGATATCTGGACGGTTCAAAACCACATGAAATGCAGGTTTTTTGTTGTTTTTTTTTTTTGGACACACTGGGCCCACGTAGCAGTTGCCAATACTATAATGGAGCCATAAGTGCCAAAAGTAGACCAGATAAGCCCAAATGTATCTGTTGTCTTGGTCCAAATCAGATTCAAAGCTCACAGGGAGATGGTTTGGTCTGCTCACTAAAACAGGATCTCAAAAAGGCCGTTAGGTCATTCCCTGTGCAACACAAACAATGACTGTGTCTACCAGAGTGACTGAAGTGACAGGATTAGAGCACAGCTATTTCCTCTATTTTGACCGAAGGATTTGACTAGTGGACAGTCGGCATGACGACGATGATAACAATCCACAGACTGATGCTGAAATAACAGTAGCCTCCTCTGTTTCGGTCACTTTCTTGTTACTTGTAGAAAATTTCCACCATATAAACATTTGCTAGAGTAGCAACCCCAGCTCAAGGCTCTCCATTCTAGGTTATTCTCATCAGATCTATGCATACTGGCTGCCATAGCAACCATGTGGATTAGAAAACATTGGCAAAGACATATAGGCCAGATCTACCACTTAAAAGTGTAATAATGTAAACAGTCACTCAGGGAGTTTGGATTCTGATCTGATGTTTCTAAAAATAGGATTTAGTTCATAAAGTGAGGAAAAAAAGAGCTGCATAAGAGAAATAAGACCTTTTACTGTTTCCTCCAACTGAAGAACTGAGGTCTGCACAGATCCTGACAGTGGCTGCAACTCACTGTGTTTGTGTTTGGATAAACTTGACCCTTGACCTCCTCCTGCGGCCTCATGGCCCTTCCCACTGACCCGTCAACAAACCAATTTGTCGACACAGACCATCAAGGTCTCGACTGAGTCATCCGACTCGTCTGCAGACAGAGCCCACTTCACAGTCTGTACCAGCATTTTGCAAAAACTTAAACGAGTGGAAAAAGGGAAGAGTCTGTAAAGCTGGGTCATAAATATGAATGCAGAGGCTGCCTTTGTTTTACACATGTTTGGTCTCAAAAGATAATGTGCTCTTTAACATCAGACTTGTGCTGCACACAGCACACTCATTTTACGGTACTTAAGCATACTTCAAGCGCTGCTTTATGGACTTACTAAGTCCTAGATTATATCAGTAATGACAATTAGAGTGTTGAAAAAGATAAAGAACTCTGGCATCTTAACAGGGGATTTCAGCTTCAATTTTAGTGTGAGAAGTCTTGCTTCCTCATTACTGGGACACATAATCAAAACTGACCGTGACTATAGTTGAACTGATTCTAACACGTAATGTGTTATAATTCATAAACAGTATAAGACACTCATGTTTGCAAGGAGAAGTTACATTTACATGCATTTGTGCACCTGTTTGTATTAGGCTTATGTTTTATGGATAAATGAGTGCAGATGTTGATTTCTTTGAACCTCTGAGATTTGTGCAAGATGAATCTGATGGTCCTCAATCATCCTAAACCAGTGATGCTAAACTACACGAACAGTTTTTCTATTGTCTAATATTGTGGGATATCTGTAAATATTGGTTTTGTCTCGTATATGGTGCACATAATTTTTTTGTAATGCTCTAGATTTCTTTTTTTTTTTTCATTTATTTTTTTACTCAACCTTGAGAGACAAAGTCTGGCAGAATCAAAGTCCTCTTCTGTTTGCACAAAACTGGCAAATAAAGTTGATTCTGAGTTGATCAGGAAACAGGAGTAATTAAGCGTCCTTTAGCAGAAGAAAAAAAGAAAAAGGGCAAGATATTGGTAAATGAGACACAGTTGTCAATAATCAAGGGAGAGAATGAGAAGTTAAGGCAGACAGGGAAGGAGTGCAGTGGCTTTAAAGAAACAAACAAAAGGACATGCATTTTCTTCTTGTGTGAAGAACACAGTTAAAATAAAGAAAACTGTATGAATTCAATGCTGTTTTCTTCTGTATTCAGCCCCACCTACGGTCCAACTGTGAAAGTTTCAGATATGGACAAATTTTGAGTCCTGCCTGCTCAGGTGGATGTGTGAGTATGAGTTTGCGTGTAGATTTCTAGGTTATGGGAGCATCACAGGGAGATCTGCTTGTTTTTAGACATATTCCTCATCATGCCTTGTCCTTCCTGAAATCATGCCTGTCCACACAATGAGCAGTGTCAAATGTAATGTTCTTTATGGTTCTGGGACACTTCTGAACCAAGCCGTGGTGCTTCTGGTAGGATCACTCTTGTTTACTAGAGCGACCAGATGGGACACAGCTGCTCCGTGATGCTTCTGCACTCTATCGGACTCAGGTGTGATTTAACAAAGCAAGAGCAAAAACTAACCCAAAACTCAAAGTTAGTTTTTACTCAGAGGCTTTATTTCCAGTCTCTTGTCCAAAAACGGTACCCACATCTTGTAGGTCCTGTACATAGACTACCGTGTCTTCCATTCATTCACGATTTTTTAATCTTTACATCACTTCATTATCTGTGGAAATCCAAGTTAGTATCACCGAAGCTGTCACTGAGCACCACTGCTCAAAAATAATGTTTATCAGCTTCTAAATGAAGCCTGTATTACAGGAATCAAATGTCAAATACAAAATAAAGTACTACTTTGTTGTTCTTGTAAATTGTTTTTTTCATGCATAATTTGCTACTGGTGCAAACGTGCTATTTGAAGCTCTGTGCAGAGCTGGAAAAGACAGGAATGAGGGCAGGAGATCAAATTCACGTCTGGCAGTGAGGAGAAATTGCATCGTAAGATTGACATGTGTAGTTAATGAACGGCCATGGATCCTGTGGCGAGGCTGCAGTCCACCTTATCTAGTCCCAGCATGAATCCAGCTGTGGAAACACTTTGCCTTGCAGTTTTTTCCAAGTTTCCTATACCATACTATTTAAGCAATACTTTCTCCATGAATCTGCATTATGCATGAATGCAAGAAAAACAAATTCAAGGACTACCGTTAACTTGGAGCTCATAAAGACTGATGTCTAAATATTACTTTTCCTCAGCCTCGCTTTGTCATCTCAATTGCTGGACTGTTTCTTTTTCCACTTTTCAGCTTTCTTCCTCAGCCTTAAGAGCATATTACCAAGAGTTGGGAGTCACACCAGAGAGCCCAGCTCCTTTCACCGTCTCTTATTCTAAACCACAGCAGAGGATGAACAAGGAACCGTTTTGGGGTAGAAAGCTCAAGATAAACAGGAACACACATATACCGCCGGTAACTTCCAGTGTGGTGGGCTGCTCGTGTGATGCCAGCACCTTCTTGGCATGCGTCACAGCGTTCAACAGCAGATGGAGAGCGCCTGCATTAATGCTGATGGTACTCCGATCCTCTGAGGGCTCGTTCCGCTCAGCCTCTCTTTTCAAGCATTATGAAAAAGCAGCACTACAAAATTGTGAAAGCAGTGGAGGGGACTGTGTGAAAGCGAGATAAGACAAACAACTGCACCGAGCATCAGGGTGCAAAAACTGGCAGGCCTCTCTGTCTTTGACTCACAGAGTTTGAAAGGGATGTCAGGCATCAAAAACAGTGATTTGTTCAACTGTTTGACAAAAATGTTTAACAGAACTTTACAGTTTGGTAATGAATTAAATACATGCTAAACTGACTCAGCTGAACTCAAATTTCATCCGGCCCTGCATCACTGGTTAACCGAGGACAGTGCATGATGATTTTAGGACACTGCAACTAGCAACAGGTAATATATATGTTATATATTTGGAAATATTCAGTGCAACCCTCCGTTCTAAAAAGATCCATGGTTTGTTCAGTTTTAAAAGTCACTTTTATAGCAAAATCTCAAAGAAAATAAATTGTACATGAAGCACTCATAATGCACAAAGGTGGGACTTTGTAAACTGAGAACGGCATTTAGAAACTGAGCAGACCCACTGGTGTCATTTTTAAGAAGGAACTTTGTCCCACTCTTGGGTAGAATCTTTTTTCCATTTGTTTCTTTTTTTATTTCAAATGTTTTCAGTGGACATCAGGCAGGTCAGTTTAAAATCTGGACTCTTACTATAACCCTACTTTGTTGCGATATGCGGTGGATGTAGCTTTAGCATCAACTTTCTAATATTAGCGCTCCCTGGAAATGAATATTGTCCCGATGACACTACATATCGCTATGAAACCTAATAACATGTCATGGTGCAGATGCAGGTAATACCAAAATGCAGGAGACAGGAGCCAAAAACTGTGTTTTTTATTACACAAAAATGCTGCCTACTTTTTTGTGTTACAGGCACTAATACCGTCAAAGACTCTGGGTTTGACAAAATCACAGCTCTCTCTCCTTATACCCAGAGGATGGGGCATCTGTGACCTTCAAAGAGAATATCAAATTCAACAGCAGGTTTATCTCTCACTTTGGTTCCTTCTTCATCTTGCACCTTTTTATCTATTTTCAACCTGGTTGGCTTTGTCCAAGTGTCCAATACACCTTTGGTGTAAAACTTGAGTGATATTTCTAAATGTTAATGAAACTGCAATGACTGAATTGCCCTTAAATCATGCTTCTCAATGGCAGCAGTGATGATGGATGTTCAGAACCTCTTCAGTGTTGACAGGTTCATTTTCTTTAGCTTAACCACTTTAGCTTTGTTTTTATTTGAAAGAAAAGGAGCTTGCAAAGAATTGTTGCAAGGCAACCTTTCATACATTGAACTGCACCGAGTGATGTTGGGTAGCTTTCTCCTCTTCTGCTCGACTCTTATCTCAACTCCACCTGGTTACCGAGCAGCACACCTGTTTCCTCCTGATCATTCTCAGCAACACCTGAACATCCATTATGTCCTTCACTCTTTGTCAAATACTCTGTTTTGTTTTCTAAATGCAGGTTTGTTTGCGTAGTTTTATAAGGTGATCATCCTCAGTGCTGTGTTGGATTTGGATCTTGTTTCCAGTTCAGATTTGTGTATGCAACGATGAGCTTTGTTAAAGGTAACAGTTTTCTGAAGTGTTTGCAGTAGTTTCCACAACAAAATAGCTTCTTTTATTTTTGTATTTGGATCTAAAGATCACAGTTATTCAGTAGAATTTTTAAAATAATTTTCAGATTAATTTGTAGGTTTCTGAAAATGTAACTACATTTTTTTTTCAGAAAAATCCTTTTCTGACAGAACAAATTCAACCCCCGCCCCAACTTCTTTGAATCTTTTGCTCCCCATGGTCCACCTTTTTATGAGACTGAACAAAAATGTTTATTGATGTGTTCTTATTGTTTAATTCATTTTTTAAATGAACAAATGATAACAACACATAAGTGAACATCTTTGGGGTTACTATGAAGATCAGGAATTCAAAACAATAACCTGGGCAAAAAATAGGCTTTTTAAGACACGAAGATGGTTTAATTTAAAAGGGTAAATTGACATTTAAAAAAACTTGCAGAGACTAAAACACATTTAAAAATGATTTGGGTTTAGTAAAAGTACTGCTAGGATTTTCAAAACTTCATAGGTTACAAAGTTGCATAAAGTTTAAAGTTATGGAGGGATTGGGAAGTTTTATTCATTCACTGGTGACAGGAAATGAATGGAAATGTGGTTTGTGACTCACTCATATGCCCAAGCCTTTGGCCGTACACTTTTTTTTTTTTTTGACTATTTCATAACCAAATCATCTACGATAATTTTGTGCTTTACGTCTAAGAAGCGAGAGTCAAAATGACTGTGGCTGCTGGATGGACTGTGAAGGTTTCTGAAACACCTGATGGGTGCTCTAGCACAATATTCTCCAATAAAAGTTACATGTTGGAATCAGAGATGTTCCCTGCTGTACTTCTTTTAAGAAGGTGTTTGAAAGCTGGAATATAAAGTGGCGATCTCTTTTTCAGAGCAGCACAATGAAAGTATCAGCTGGTGGCCAAAAAAATGTCAGAATCACTCAGAAGTTGTCAGAAGTGAACATATGGGCACAGAGGTCAAAGGAAGGCAAGAGGAGCAGTTAGAGACATAAAAGTGTGCAGTTTTGAATGCGTATCTGGATGGCGAAGAGCCAGAGCAGGCTGAGAGGCAGGGTGCTGGCATCGGCACACAATCCATTTGTTCATGGCAAAGGCGTTAATGGTTGAGCAGCTCTGAGCCAAAAAACATAAGGGAGTGCTTTAATCAAAACTTGCATGAATTACCGCAGCAGATCAAGGGGGCGCAGGAGGTGAGTAAAACGCCACTTTGGTCTCTGGAACTTGAAGACGATGGGGGTGTTGCTCTAAAAACAACTCAGGTCCCTGTGCGTGGAGCACGGCATGCAGCTGAGGTTTGAACACGGAGGTGGGATTAGGGCTGTCAATGGAGCCCAGTGTGGCTGATCCTGTCAGGGGTTAAAGACCAGGAAATCACAGACTTAATGCAGTGTGAGTGCAGGCTCTCGCTGGCATTCCCCTGGTGGCTGATGAGGTGTCTCAGCTGATTAATGCCACGCAGAACTTTGGAGGTCATTTCCAGGACTTTAATTAGGCCAGGCACTAACTAAATCACACTTGCACAATTGAGTTCTCAGTTATCTTCAATTAGGCTCAGCTGAAGCTCAGAAAACCTGATTACTCCAGTTACTTGAGGAGTAGTCCCAAAATTTAAAGGTCACTGGGAGGGATAATGGGAATATTGTGTACCCACTGTACAAACTGGACATTTATACTAAATGAAAAGTTATGTAGGCTCTTGATAGCGTTCCATATGTGTAACAGTTGTTTGGGAGACTCATACTGAGGTCAGACCCTCCCAAATCAGATCAACTAGCCAAATTTAAGTAATTTGACGAGCTCTGTGGACGGGTTAATCCCATTACAACACTGACCCCCTCCTCCCTAAAGTCCACAGGAACCAGTTTTTTATGCTCTTTAATTAATTGGCAATCAAACCTACCCACCAGCACATCTGTGACAAGTTATCTTATTTGCTGATTCATTGCTCTTCCTGGTTGCAGAGCTTCATTCAAATAAACTGAATGTTGTGTCCAATAACGAGACAGAGCAGAGGTGAGGGGCGCCGCCATGCCCGAGGGTCCTGAAAACAGCTCAGAAAACAAGGAGGAGGGTTTGGGTTGTTGTTTTTGGTTTTTTTTTCAGTCTTAAAGTCTTCAAGGGGACATGCTATGAAAAACAGGATATTTTATTTTATTTTTTTGCTCAAAGTGACATTTTGAAACAACACAATCATGTCACCTTTGTTTGGACTGGCCCCGCTCTGAATACACATCAGTTTGTGAGATGTTCAGTTATGCAAGTCACTGTGACATCACAGGACCCAGAGCAGCCAGATCAGAGTAGATTCATCCATCTTTAGGTATCTGCAAACACAGTTTGATGTCATTTTGCCTTTGTTGTACTTTGAGAGAAGCTGTGGTAACATTGGAGCACTGGGCTGTTAACAGAGCGACTCACTCAAATGAGCATATATTCATGGAGAGCGAAAGGGTTCCAGTTTTGCTCATTTTCCATTTTTCTTGTGGCATTGTTGCCTACATCCAGACATTAATGATTTCTGAGCATATTGTTTTTCAGAATGAAAAGTGAACCCACCCCACACGACCAACACTCAGTGTGTTACCAGCTGGGGAGCATGATTTAACATTTTTCAGCCAAAGGATTAGATAATCGGAGCTGAAAAAGGAGAAGAAAGCTGTCCACATGATGAATAAATGGCTAATGTTGGTAGTGGGTGTGAGCTGGAATGTTTGCAATGGGTGTCTCTGTGGTGGAAAACGAACGAGAAAAGGTGCAATTTAGTGTGCAGGACTGGATCACCTGTGGGTTGTGGTTAAAGCAGCTGTAGCTGAAGCAGGTATGGATCATAAAAGTGTTAGCCAACTCAGAAGGAAATGTTCAAAAATAGGACTTTTACTTCTGGTGAAAAGAAGGGAAACAAATCAATAGATATAACTGAAACCATTTTAATACAAAGCTAAGATCCGCATGCTTTACTAAATGTTTACTCCACTTTCTTAAAAAGATGTACTTTTTCCCTTTAACATTTATTTGATGCCTTTTGTCAATAAATAGTTTTCAAAATATAATCTTTCAAAGTTTACTTGTCATTTTTAGTGTTGGAAGTCAGTTCTCCTTTTGTAGCAGTTTGCTACTTTGGCTTCTCTCGTCTGTCTGTGGTTATCTTCTCCAACGCTGTTCATTCAACATTAAAATCTTTCAGAATGTCCTTTTAAACACACACTTTTAATCTTTGCTGTGGAGGAATATATCATTTCTGAGACAGATTTGTGAGCTATGACCACTTTAAATCTATTAGTTTGCCGGTTTTGAAATATGTCATGGTTGCAGTGGCTAAAGATGCCATTTTTGTTCTGGCTTTTCCCATTTAAAGGATTTAGGAAGAACAAGAATGTTAAGGAGTTGGGGCTGGGGGGATAAACCAGGTAGCAGGGAGATTATTTTCCTGCTTACTAGAGCAACATGATGGATAACAAACCACAGACCAACATGTTGGATTAAACAATGAGGGTGATGAATTTGGCTGAAGTCCTCGTGGTGCCTTCCTCTCCATGCCTCTCCGTCTCTGTCTCCATCCCACGCCCACACACCAAACTTCATCAAGCCCATCAAAGCCTTGTGTGGTCATAAAGAACATGTTTTCATTCCTGCTTTCACCATTTTATGAGTGACCGCAGCCTATTTCCCATGTCTAATCCCTCTCCTAGTCACTCCTCCCCGAAACCTCTTTCCTGTTTCCATTCCTCGAACCATCCTCCCCCGTCACTGATGGTCCGAGGCTCCAAGGGCCTGGCTAATGCTTTAAATGTTCAGTTTAATACTCCTGCTGTGGTTAAAGCAGTCCCTCACAGAGAGAAGGTATTTATCATTTAACCAGAGTTAGGGAGGAGACGGAGAGGGAAGAGGCAGCGTCATACAACAACAAATTAGTCTGATCACGGAGGGATATTTTATCTGGTGAGAAGCAGCGGGTTGTAATGGTGGGATGTTTCAGTATAATACAGAAGAAAGTGATTTGGGAATATTTGCGGATTGTAGGGAGGTGGGTGGTCTCTGATGGATAGAAGCAAAAAAAAAAAAAAAAAGTAAAGTAATGCAGAAGACTTTCACAGAAACATCTACACGAATCAGACTTACATTTCTGCTTTCTGCTGCATGTATTAGAATCACAATCATACCTAAAATACATAAGCATAAAAATGTTTTTCTGCATCAGTTTGCAGCTGATCTTTGTGTGAATATCAAAATTAGACAAACAGTTAGAACTGCTTGTGTCTTTATTCAACACATCCATTTAACTTTCACAGCACTGGGGGAGCTGTAAGTAAGTGAAACCTTTAACCTTCCACTTTAACCAAAAATTCCTTTGTTTCAGTAGTTTTTTTGTCTTTAAATCTAATGAAAAAAAAGAGCTTGGAGGTGTGTGCTATTCTTAAGAGGCATCTGCTGTTGTAAACCAGGCCTCACAAGGGGATCTCTGAAGACATATAAACAAGAGTATTTGATCTACATCAGGCTGGAAAAAAAATAGTCATCTTAAAATCTCTCGTCATCCATCAGTCCACAAACGGACAAATTATCTACAAATGTATAAAGCTGAGAACTGTGACTACTCTCACTGAAGTGGGAGCGAAGTCAAGATGACTCCAAAAGCACAAGCCAGAATCATCAATGAGGTAAAGAAGAACATGTAACAGCTACAGACTGGAAGCCATCACTGGAATCGGAGAACATCCCGTTTTTGAGTCACTGATCAGTCAGGGTGTCCTTGGCAGGCTACCATGGAAGAAGCTGCTGCTCTCCAGAACAAAAGTTGAGTCGTTTAGGAAAAATACTCAGGACTGTGTGAGGTGGAAAAAGAGCCCAGCTTAGCTTCAAAATATAATCCAAAAGGTGAAGCATGGTGGTGGGAGCATCCTGATTTGGGTTTTTTTCCATGTTGCAGCAGGAAAATCTCAGTTTAGTTATTGTTGAGTAATGCAGCAGGACAATGACCTTAAGCATGGAAGTAAATCCAGACAGAATGGTTTCAGCAAATAAAAATATGACTTTAGGAGAGCCCCTCAAAGGCCAGACCTTAAATCCATAGAGATCCTGTGGAATGACCTCACGAAAGGTGCATACACTGGACATCCTACAAGTGTGTTTGAGTTGAAGCAATTCTGGAAAGAGGAATGGCCAAAAATTAATCCTGAATGTTGTGGGGGTCTGATCCAGACTGAAACCACTTCTTTGCACTCTATTTCTGACAAGGGAGGTTTGATGAGCTAATAAATTCAAAGGTATATTTATTTTCTTCCACCAGCACTGTCAGCATTCAAAAAGTAAGTTCTTCTTTGTGTGTTATCAGCTTAAGCCCACTGTGACTGAGAAAATCAGATCCCATTTTATGGACAATATATGAATTAATACAGAAATCCAGTGAATTACAAGAGATGCACATACATCTTCCTGCCACAGTAAATGTAAAGGTTGATGTTGGTGCAGCGTCCACGGTTAAATCACAGTGTGTCATTCCACAGTGAAGTCACCAAGAATTGAACGGATTGAGGTTAAATTGCATAAAATTGAGGTTAAACTGCATAAAACAGAGGGCAAACCTGCAAAAATAATTAAAACTGTTTGGCAGATGTAAAACATACCACACTGAAGAAATAGGAAGAAAAATAGTAATGCCAATGTGCTGTACAAATATTAAGACTAGAATATAAATTTCTAACGTGTCATTTCAGGGTTCTTTGCACTGTCAGTTGATGAACAAACCATTTGCATATAAAAGCTGCTGCCAAAGCACACCGAAAAAAGAACGGAAACATTCTTTTCTCTCTTTTTTTTTGCATTCTTTTATTTTTCACTTTATCCAACACTTTCATCTGTCTGTATCCAGATGAAACTATGACTCACATTGTGAGGGATAAGAGTGGTCTGCAAGGAAACAGTTTGATGTGATCCCAAGATAACTTGCCACAAACTCAGAGATGGGCCTGCTAACCCACTAATGACAGCACTTGTGACCAGAAAAAGAACAGGGCTTACCTCCTAAAGCTCATGTTGTAATGATCATTTGCGCCAACAAATACAACAATTCAACACTGTGGCAAACTCCCTGCAGCATGCTGCTTATAAATCCCTTTTTTGTGCTCCTGATAGTTGAAGGTTAATGGCCACATGCTCGCCCTGCTCTTGTTTGCTTGTTTCCTAGAATTCCAATAAAAAAATCATCAATTTTTCTTTCTGTGCTCGGTGCCCTGTGTTTGGACAGAAAAGGAGAGGACCCGCTGAGATCTCTTCCACTAACAGATGGGAACTTGTGGGTCCATTAGGCTGAGACGCACGCTTCAGCAGGTTCAGTCAAGAACGCTGCAGAATCTATTGATTCTCTGGTGAAAAGAAAATTACAAACCAGACATCTAGTTTACAATTCTTAGGGGGCTGCCAGCAAAGACACTCTGTATGTGTGATAGCATTTTGCAGAGAACTTTTACTCCCAGGAAAACACTTTGTGAGTCACGAGAGCAGGGAGATGATGGATGATGTTGCGCTTTCACTACCTGTGCTTTCACAGACAAGACGCTGTTGTTCTGTCTCCGATTGGAAGTTCAGCCATTAAAACAAAGTTAAGCTCTGCGGCATTTTTCTCCAAGAGTAATGACATCCCTTTATATTGTACTTAGTATTAACAAGTATTGCCAGACTGCACAATACATTTAGTCAACAAAAAACAAAAAAAAACTTAAAAAGAAGAAGTTTTATTAGCCTTCTTTTTTTAACGCTGGTCTAAAAACCAGCAAACAGCTCCTGGGATATGTCTGTTCTTTGTAACAAAAAAGTGTTTAAAGCAACAATAAGAAGGACTTTTATGTTAAAACAGTTTCAATTTCATTTCTTGGAAATTTTGATACTTTTTATAAATTGTACGTCTCTCACAACCTCCTGTTGATTTCTCCAAAGTATCCTGTCTCTAAAGTTAAGCTAACTTTGGACTCTCTTCAAGAGAATAAAAAATCACTTCACAAGACAATGTCACACATCAGCAATAGTTGACGACGGCTATGAAATGAAAATGATCTCACAGAGCAGCAGTAGACCCGAGAAAGTATCGACAGAAAAAGCAAGGACAAGATTGCATCGTAAAGACATATTGCAGAGACATATCGTCATTCTGGCTCCATTCTCCAGCCGTGCATTCACAGCGATGGCACAATCGGCCCTCCTCAGTGTGTGTTTTCACAAAGCATTATGGGGTTCTGCAACCTGAAGACACCCCTTTTGTCCATTTTGAGGTCCACAGTCACCAACAAGTCTGTAATGTCTCTGTTCATTGGCTGTTTTATTCAGTCAGCGCTGAATAAAAGACTAAACTGAAAAAACACCAGTAAAAAATAATGCTTCCACCTGGTTGTTCCCGTGGGACACCAACAGCTGTGCTGGCCTCAGTTTCTTCCTGATAGAGCTGGCGATGCTACAACAGCTGGAGGAGGTGGTGGCTTCAGTGGGAGGAAGATGCCAACCTTACGCTTTTTATTTTGCGGGCATAAGTGCACTAATGGCAGGTTGGGGATCCAGCGTAGATTTATGAGTGCTCAGCTGTTGGCTTGTGTTTCTATTACCCAGATTGTCTTGAGATTTGATTTTTTTTTTTTTTTTCTTTGTCTTCACCTTGGGTTAAGTACTTTGTAGTGGCCCCGAAATGCCTGCCGGGTGGGGTTGTGGTGTTGGTTCGATATCTTGTAGGCAATGGGTGATGTTGTTCAGACCTCTTAATGTCTCCTTTGAGTCATCATTTTTTCATTTATATTCACCATCACAGTGCGTTCAATCACAGGAAATAAACACAGCAACTTTTTTTACCTTAATTTTTGATTGTCTTATTTTACTGGTAGTTGAAAAGCAGCTAAGTGGCGGCTTAACTGCCCCCTAACTGGTATGCTATAGTTTCCAAGTCTAAGCCTATTCTAGAGAGCTCCTGCGCTGTAATGGAGAGATGATGATTGAAAGGACTGTGGACGAGGTTGGTCTTGTAACAGTCCCAGCCTCCTAGGTTTTGACCTGGAGCGCTGCTACTAGAAACGTGCATCTAGTCTCAAATAGTTCACAATAGTTGAGAAAACCGATGTCCTGATCACATTTTTTTGTTACTGAGTCAGAGTCATGATCGGCTGATAAAAAGTCTCATACTGATCTGATACTTTCACAATTCACAAAAAAGAAAAAAAAAAATCTCAAACTGGAAACAGAAGCTGCTGTAGCACTGCTGTCGCTGTCAAATTTAAAATATTTCCAAACTGCAGACATTTCTAAAATGCTGAGGAGGCTGCTTCAGGTTTGCTCTATGTATCCGTCAGCCAGTGCTGTCAACTCCTCACTAAGGAAAGCAGCTATTGGCTTTACAATTTATATGTAACTGTGATGGACGCTGTAGGAGAGAGGAAAAAAGCTGTGGGCAGCACATGGATTTGATGTAAATATTTAGAAGGATTAGAAATACATTTACAATTTCTCTTCTAAAATGTACTAAAAATTGACAAAATGATTATTAAAGTTATGTTTTGTATGATCTGTGTGATAAGATCTTTTTAGTGTCTTTCAGTCCTTGCATCCCTCTTTTATCGCCTTGATTTGGGTTCCTGGGTCTCCAGTGGTCTGTTCTGGACAAAGCTCCATCACAACATTCATCACCAGAGGTGATCTCATCTCCAAGCACTCCACCTGGAAAAAAAAAAAAAAAAAAAAACACTTCACCTCCTTCTGCTCCAACTGCCTCCTCCTGGTGAATAGGAGTAAATCAGGTTTTATCCATATTCCCGCCCCCGCCACAGAGCGTAACGCCCCACAGTAGGGATGTGTCGAGGAAAGAACCAGAGCTGTTAAATTTGTCCAGATGTTAGGTTAAAATACAGCTTTCCACTGTGCATCTGTTGGACAAATAATAGCATTTGTCAACATGGTTAGCGTGGACTCAAGAATAGACTGAGGTTTCAGTGGAATTAGAGACAAACAAAACCTCTGAACTACAAGTCCACGAGCTCATGGGGAGAGTCAAAACCCACATGCTTTCAAAATGATGAGGATTCTAATGATCCAACATCTGGATCAAGACTTCACAGGCCAGACGAACCAACTGACTCACAGACAGCAAACAGACAAGAGCAAACGAAAACACCACAAACATGTCTGCGCTGGGTCTCACCAAAGCCATTTTAAAGTTCAGCTTGCATTCAGATATTATATTGCAACACTCTCAGTAAAAGTTAATTAACTATCTGTGAACTACGATGTTTTACTATTTTAAGAAAATTAGATCAATATGTGGATATGTGATGGAAGAATTAAAATATCAGATAATATGTGGTTCAATGTTCTATACTAGTCACTTATGGGTCTTCATGACCTGACAAAGAGTTGGACATAATCAGGTTGCATGGCTTTATAAATGGTTTCACATCTTCAATACGAAATAGCCATGTCATCAGATACGGCTATTCCAAATTTTCCAGAATCATGCTGTAATCTCAACGTTAATGGTTAAATTTGTATAAATGGTTAAATTACACACACCATATTGTTGTACTAGTCTTTCCTGTCCTCTTGCTGTAAAGATGTGAGCCCTTGCATTCAATGGAAGTAATTTAGTAAACTAGTTTTATGTAGTTTAGTCCAGAGGACATTCTTTCACAACATTTTTGATGACCACAAAGTGAACATTGGGAGTGTTTTTTATTTCTTTATTTTTCTTGTGACAGAGGCGTGGTGATGTCAGAACAGCCCTGGGAGATTACCTGCCAGCCTTGGAGTCTATGTCTAAGAGGACATAGACCCTTATGGGACGACAGGGTCATGATACCCTCTGATCATGGGGTAAGGGCACTGCCAAAGTCCCAAAGGAGCCTGGAAACTAATTGGCGTAGATCGAAATTCAAAACTATCCTTCTTCCAATGATAAAAGTCTCAAAATGATATATGGTTTGAACTGACTAAAAATTAGTGCTTTAAAATAATGAAGGAAAGTCCTGTCAAGCTTCAACCTTCTGTCCAATTCTCTGTCAGGTCACAAGTGACAAGTATAGAACATTAAATTATAATATTTTCATTCTTCCCTCACAGAATGATCAATATTTGTATAACAGGTCTAATCACAAGTAGCACAGTAACATGAAATTCAATGTCACTCAATTTCCTCAAAAAAAAAAAACAAAAAAAAAAAAAACACAGCCATGTTCAGGGAAAGTCAGGATCATGGATTGTATCTTCCCAGTTCCTCTGACGAGAAGCTGAGATCTGTCACCATAAGAAACCCCTGCGGGTTTTTAAGGTCAGAAACTAATGCTGCTTCTAATTCAAATTAAATATTAATATCTTTCATTGTATTATTTACAGTCCACTGGTTCATTGATTGTGAAATATTTTGTTAGTCATATCTTTAAGAAAAAGAAAAAAAGAGGATAGTTATACTGACAACATTAGCAATGCACAACCAGAGTTCATAAAAAATGACAAAAGTGACCCCATCTTTGGTGGATACATCTGTACTGTGGTAAGTCCACTAATCTGGTAAAATATAAATTCATCTTTCCAAGATCAGAGTTAATGTGTATGATGTATCGTAATTCCTGAACACTGTTTTCACATGTGATCTCTGGATAAGATGGAAGCAGTCTTTTCACATATCCATGACACAATACATGGAAGAATGCAGTATTAATCAAAGGTTAAGTATTTCATTCATGTATTTTACAAAGGTTTTCACCAGCAGCAGGAGCAAGCAGGGTGCATTTCAAGAATCCTACAGTCACTACTTTGTCTTCAGTCACAACCATTTTCTTTCCTCCTCTCTTTAAACCTGTTTCCTGGAATTTGACGATTTGAAAATCAACCCTCAATCAAAAAGGTTCCCAAATGTTTCATCTCTCTGCTGCTCAGTACACAGGTTTGTATTCTTCTAAATGGTTTGATCTCACCGTTTCAGTTGTGCAGTTTCACATGCTACTCCTACAACTCTACTTGTGAAAGTGGGATCAGATTTACAGTTAGATCTCTACAATAAACACCAACTGGGATTTTAATCTTAAACGTACTAAACGAATGTCTTTACATACTCCACATGAGAATCTAAAGTCCATTTTTAACCAGCTGAACTGAATTTACAACATCAATATGTCAGATTTAATTTAGTGAATCATGGCGGTACTTATTTTTGTTGTAGGCTGGAAAAAAAGATTAAATATAGGAAGAAGCCATTTCAATGGTTTTTGTTTTGTATAATTATGTGACGCAAAATGACATTTAAGTGTTCTTTAACTAAATTTAAAGTGACAACATAAATGATAACTGAATGTTAACTTTAAGAAAATATTTTGTGTATAATGTTATGCTGAGTTAACAACTTTGTATGAATACTGTGTATCTGAATACATAACCAAGTCTTTTGGTGTTG
>JAOWBL010000360.1:0-17761 GCA_028564865.1 Zenarchopterus dispar | reverse complement strand
TATCTATCTATCTATCTATCTATCTATCTATATATATATATATATATATATATATATATATATATATATATATATAATGTGTGTTATTACTATTATTTTATTCCTCTTGTTGATTTTCAGTATGAAACCATGGTGGACTATAAGCACTGTCAGATTCTGAAGACGGAGTCAGGAGAATACATTCTGAGTGGTGCCAAGAAGAGCTTCGGTTCACTCAGAGAACTGATGAATTGCTATCAGAAGGAGGCGCTGCGCACTGATGGCTACACATTTCAGCTGACCAAGTGTTGCCCACCCAGCCCAAAAGGTCAGAGTTAAAATTCACACAGACATTCCTGCTCCAATAGAACACGGGAATCCTCCTTCATATCGATCCTGCCCATGTTTGCCTTATATCTATGAGCTGATGTTGGCTGATAAACTTTGGGCTTTTGCCTGTCCTTGATTCTCCACAAAATCAATCCTTTCTTCATCTATTAACAGCAATCAGCAAAATTAATGAAAAACTAACTTCAGTAGCTCCCAACAGACCAAGAGGGTCAACATGTATTCTGTGTGATTTCTGTCAGTGTCCCTGGTGATTACATGTCAACTGCCCCCTTGTTCTAATCTCTCACAATGATAGCTGTGTAAACACTGATAAGCTGGCGGTATCATGCATTTAGATCATAGAGCTTCAGGTGAAGGAACATGCTGTTTACCACTAAGCGTTACATGCCAGGTTTGAGAAGTTTTAGTTTTGGTGCTCCAGATCTCTTTTCAGATCCTTTTATATCTCTTGTTTCTACTCAAACACAACTAGGTGCCATATCAGCATAGATATGAAAATTTTGAAAATTGAACTTGAAATTTTAGCAGAATAAACTACAAAAATATTGTGCAACATACTCAAAAATCACCCATTCTTTAAAATGTACCCATTATGTTTTTGTAATGATAAACTCTCATAACTTTAGAGTTTATCCACCAACGTTTTCAAAAGCTTGAGCTCTTTGCCTTTCCAATACATTCTGTGTAAAATAAAAGTATAAATGAAAAGGTTGAATCCATGGTGATGTAATCATTCATCTATATTACTATTTATGAAAATATGACATTGATCCTAACCTCCTTCTATTCTTGATGTTCTCTAGAGAAATCCAGCCTGCTCGTGTGCAGAAATAATCAAGGGGCAGAGGTTTCTACGTCTCCCTCGCTGCACAAACACATCAGCCAGATGGTCTTCCACAAGATCCGCAAGGAGGACCTTACCTTTGTAAGACAAGACTGAATGAGCTTTTACCTGTCTAAACACAAACTTGCACAACTAGACTGCTTCTTTGCTTTCTGTGTTTTTGTAATGTTGAATCGGACTTGATCTAAGTGTGCTATTTATTAACTGTGTAATTATTGCGTAAAAATCCTTCTTGTTAATAGTTTTGCAAAAGTCTAAACCAGGACTTTTCATGTGTTACTACATGATTTGAAGGAACACTGACTTTGAAGCCAAAGTACATGGTTAGTAGGCAGATTATTTTTTTTTTTTGACAAGGAAGCACTGTTCATTTGAAGCTCCCCTCTGATCAAATAAAAAAAGTTTTGATCAGAGGGGACAATCCTTTTCTACAGTTAACAAAAAGACTTTGATCCACTTAACAAAGAGACCATCAGTCTCAGAAGTCCTTTAGGACGTGTGCATGACTTCACTCAGTGTGCTCTGTGTCTTCACTTTACTGGCTCATTTCCATCTTAGTATGCTTTTTATAAATTCAGTATTTAACACTTTATGTGTCACTGGCTCAGCTTTCGTGCTTTCCCCCAATGTCCCTCAGAAAAGTGTTTTTTGAACTTCCTGTTTTAATCTTTTCATGAAGTTGGCAAAGCGCTCTGGGACACCACACCCTCAGTTGACATGTGATGTATAATATATTCTCTGTTGGGATGTGTTGGAGACTCTTTTTAGTTGGAGACAGAAAGTCTGGTGGTCACTTTGGTTTGTTGAACCATCAGTAATTCAGAGCTAAAGGCTCCTAGTCGGTGGAGCTGGGTCACAGCTTACGAAGCACCTCCCAATATTTGTTGTATGGTTGTGTGGAAGTCTGAAGATTTACGCAACTTTCAAAGTGTTGAATTTTTGTTAAAGAGAAAATATCAAGATGCTGCCAAAACCTAATGAAATAGCAATAAAACTATATTTCAGAATGAAAGTCTGGGCCAAGGAACATTTACCAAGATTTTCTGCGGTGTGAGGAAGGAGCTGGGAGACTATGGCGAGATACACCAGATCAACGTTGTCATCAAGATTCTGGACAAGGCTCATCGCAATTATTCAGAGGTTGGTCTGTTGAATCAGTGAAGGAGTCTGTGAGAAAGTGGACATGATGATTATAATGGTATACCAATAACCTCAAGGCGCAGATTAAAATTCTTTTTTCTGACTTTCTTCTTCATAGTCATTCTTTGAGGCAGCCAGCATGATGAGCCAGCTCTCCCATAAGCACTTGCTCCTCATATATGGCGTATGTGTCTGTGGTGATGAAAGTAAGTATAAAGCACAGACACATTCTACTGAGCCACAATGGTTAAAAAGGAGGAGATTGCTGTTATGTACCAGTGGGAAACTTTAAAAAAAAAAAAAAAAAAAAAAAGATAGATTACAATTTGTAATAAGAGGGTGAAAACGACCAAAGTAAGGCAGATAGATCAAGTGATGAAACATCAGTCCAAGGACAGGCAGGCACAAATTGAGCTAAAAAAAAAAAAGCTGTTTATTTTAATTCAAGCTCAAAATCAAGCAACAGAACTTTTCTCAGAATAACTAACAGAATAACTCAAACAACTGACCAACCAAAATGAAACAAAACAAAAATGGAGGGGAGAACCTAACAGAAACTAACACAACTGAGCCCCATTCCCCCCCTCACGTCACAAGCTGAGCTTTGATCCGTTTCCTGGCTCAGCACTCAGGCCTCCTCCACCCTTTTCCCTCCCTTGACCAGCAGCAGGACAGGGGCAGCTTCAGGGAACTCAAGAAAAGAAAATTATTTAACTTAACGTAATGTAAACTAAATACACAATATACATAAACTGAACACATAAGAAATCTGATTACCCTGCAACTCAAATACTACATCAAAGAAAACAAGCAAACTGATACTGTAGTGTACATTAGTGCAGCTGTGTGACTGGGTTTAGTGGCTATCTTTTTGACATTTTTCATTTTGAGGCTAACTTTAAAATCTCTTAAGCTCATTTCTTACATTTCTTCACATAATCCACCAAGATACAACAGTGTATTAGCGTAAATTCTGGTTAAAGCAGCAACTGTGGCCTCAAGGTTTCATGGGACTGATCCCAGAGCCTTTGGAAGCGTCCCCGGTATTTCTTGGCAGATTTGTTAAAACTCTACTTGATTAGTCATTTTAAGCTCTCTTTGGTTCTTTTGGAAAATAGTGTATCTCCACTACTACATTTAGGTCCAAACTCTGGCTGGTTCAGGACAGTTTTCCAAAAGCCACTCCTGACTTTCTTGGTGCTAATAAAGCATCATCTCACAGTGAGATTCTGGGCAGTTTGGAAAAGATTTGGCTTTATTTTCTACCAAAGAAGTCTTTCAGAATATCCTGTATAGTCTCTGTGTTTCGCTAACAAATCACATTTAGACAAAGTCCTGCATAAATGTCTAAAAATCTTTCCCAAATATGGGTTTTAAAACAGTCCAGCTTTGTAGGCCTACTGACAAGTCTGACAAGCCTTAGTTTTACACTCTGATGCACATATCAGCTCTGAGACTTTATACAGACAGATTTGTACTTGACTAAGTATAAAGTTTTTAAAGTGCAGGTAAATTCCAGTCAACTTTCAGAAGCACCTAGAAGAGCAGAGGAAAACAAAGACTCAGTAAGTCATAACAATCAGAAGTTACTGTAGATTTGTCACTGTAAGAATTGCATTTTAAGACAACCATCGGAAATGTGAAATTTTTAAGGGGATGTGTTGTGGTCTCTTATAGTTCTTGAGAAACTAAAGCAGAATTTCTCTTTATGGAAAGTACTAAAGAGAACTAGATAAGAGACTGATTTGGGGAAGGAAATTTTGTCACAGTGGCATGTTTCTGCGTGTATGTGTGTGTTATAAAAGAAACAATAAATGAAAAAGGAAAAAAAAAAATGTACAAAATTGTATCAACAAATGGTCAAAAGATAAGAAATTAAAGGAATGGAAAATGGTCCACTGTCTCTCATGGACTCATAAGGTCTACAGGTTCTGTCTGATCTGTCCTTGTGGATGAGATTATTGTCCTGCTTGCATCTCTGGTTCCGCCACAGTACCCCACCTAACCACAGTAGATGGCAGTCTCCACCACAGAGTGGTTTCCAGCATCTTGCTTCACACAATGAAGAATCTGATCTCACTCCAAAAGTGGAATCTTTTCGTCACCTTCTTGTGAACGCTATTGGTCCCGACTGCAGTCTGTTGTTTTAGGTGTACAGATAAGTACTTCTGGTGCTCAACAACATCATCATGCTTCAGGAGGCTGATGGGCACGATCGGTTATTTTGTCCTCCTGAATCGCACCACCATATCTTTGATCTTGGCAAAAACAAAGGACAAGATCAAGATAATGGGTTGGGAAAATGTTCTCTCATGTGTAAATACTACATCTATGGAACTTCTGCTGGTCATCAGTAAACATGTTTAAGAATTTTATTGAGGAGAATTTCTACATAGGTAGTAGTGAAGAAGTTCTGAATAAATACAAAATAATATCCCCACTCTTCCTTTTTCGCTGCCAGACATGATGGTGCAGGAGTATGGTAAATTTGGGTCTCTGGATATCTACCTGAAAAAGAAGAAATCTTCAGTTAACATCACCTGGAAGCTGGAAGTGGCCAAGCAGCTCGCCTGGGCGATGCATTACCTGGTAAGACCTCCAGTCAGCTCTGCACAGATGAGAAGATTACATATTACAGACACATTTTCAGATACTGAAATTCAACACTAAAGTCATTATTCCTAGCATATGAATAAAATTAGTTCAACTTTTAACCGAGATTGCATTCTGTGTTTGGAACATATACGTCCTGGACTTTATGTTTTCTCTGGCATATTTTCACACAGGAAGATAAAAACCTTATTCATGGGAATGTTTGTGCCAAGAATGTTCTTCTGATCAGAGAGGAGGATCGGAAAACAGGCAGTCTTCCCTTCATCAAGCTCAGTGACCCTGGTATCAGCATTGCCGTGCTGCCCAGAGAAGGTGAGAAACAAGTCCTCCCGTTCTGTCCTGAGGGCGTGTGCGTCCAGGCGGTGTGTTTCCACGTCGGAGTAAAACTCACCAGCAACTCCTTCTCTGTCTCTTTACACATTTGTCCTCTAGTTCTGGTGGAGCGTATCCCGTGGGTGCCCCCCGAGTGCATTGAAAACCCACAAAATATGAGTTTAGCCACAGACAAGTGGGGCTTTGGGACCACTCTTTGGGAGATCTGCAGTGGAGGAGATAAACCACTCAGCACCCTGGATTGCTCAAAGGTCACCCAAAACATGAGTGTGACACAATGAGTGTTTAATGAATGATTATAAGTAAGGTCTTAGTTTCTCAGTGTGAAAACTGACTGACTCCCAGAGATGAAACAAAAAAACACAGATGGAGGAGTCATCTACATGTCAGTTTTTATGAAAAATTAAAAAACAATGTGTTGCATATTCAGAAGCGAGCTTTAGAGTTCCATTTTCCAAATTAGCTGCTCCCTACCAACACTAATCAATCTAATTAAATTCACTTTTATTTCATTTATATAGCCCTAATTTAAAAATAAAGATAAGTGGCACAGTCTGCAGATCATCAGCTTGAGTGGGAGTGAAGTTTAGGCAGATAAACTTGGTGGCATGTGACATTTTTAGAAAATAATAATTGAATCAATTTTTTAATTATTATATCATTTATTGTTTAAATGTAGCTGCAGTGATTTCTGATCATGTTTTTTGGTTTTTGTTTTTTGTACTTTGTATTTTCCACTAAATGAGATGAACTAAAAAAACAAATGAGTCCAAGTCTCGAGTAGTTGAGTAAATTATGCAATATTATAGATATTTGAGTTTGTTATTAAATTTCTTCTCTAACTCTCAAAACAAAAAACATTCCAATTCATATTTCTAAAAATGTTGAAATGATCAATTGCTGTTGTAAAATTAGAAGCACAAGAGATTATTTATCATATATTGAGTAATCTGATGACTACAAACTGGATATCTAGTCTGTCCACAGACTATTTATTTTTATTTTTATATATATGTGTACAGAAGTTCCTGTTTTATGAAGACAGACACCAGCTACCGGCTCCCAAATGGACAGAGCTAGCCAATTTGATAAACAGCTGCATGGACTATGAGCCTTCACACCGACCGTCGTTCAGAGCAGTCATCAGAGATCTCAACAGTCTCTTCACTCCAGGTGAGAAAACAAACGAACCCGTGTCACCGTGTTGTCAGATGCATTTATCACATCGGATGTGCATTATGCAGATGTATTGTGCACCTGGGCCCATACATTTGTTTCATTTACGGTTTTCTCAAAGTTTCATCCGTTGTGATGTTGCAGATTATGAGCTGCTGGTGGAGAGTGACATGGTGCCAAACAGGACACGAGGCTTTGGCTTCCACTGGGTGTCTGAGAACCAGGAACCGGCCCAGTTTGAGGAGAGGCACCTCATCTTCCTCAAGCAGCTCGGCAAAGTGAGACCCGCACACTTGATCTAGAAGGTTGAAATGCGATTTAGATTATGTTTCTCCTTTTTAATCTCTCAGAGCATTTACAATATTTTTAATAAGTTACTCCCTCTATTTTTTTTTTTTTTGTGAATTTCCTATTGTAAAAATCCTTTTTTAAAAGCTGGATTTTACTTTTACAAGAGAAGAACATGAAAAATCAGTGAATATCTCCTTAAACTTTTACCCTCCGCTGAGGTTATTTTATCTTACAGATCTTGTGTTAATAAGGTTGAATAAGTTGATTGAAGATATGAAAAAAGTTATTTCTGAAAAGCTTTTCTCAGGATTCATCTGTCCGTAGTCTCCTAATTTAGGAAAAAGCAGCATTGTGTACTTACTAGTATATTTTGTCTTGTTTGTTTTCTTGCATTTAAAGAAGAAAAAAAACATTTTGGGGTAAAATACAAATGAACTCATCTTTCTTCTCCCAACATTTGTGTGCGTTCTCCCAACGAACCGCGCCTTCAGGGGAACTTTGGCAGTGTTGAGATGTGCAGGTACGACCCCCTGCAGGACAGCACTGGGGAGGTGGTGGCTGTGAAGAAACTGCAGCACAGTACAGCTGAGCACCTCAGGGACTTCGAGCGGGAAATAGAGATCCTCAAATCCCTCCATCATGAAAACATCGTGAAATACAAAGGAGTGTGCTACAGTGCAGGTTTGAACAGATTTGTATTTTCAATCCACTTGCATAAACTCACATTGTCAGAACATCTGTAGATCTGAACTCCCCACAGGATCTCCGGATGCCTCAGATGTGGAAAGATTGCAGTCCCTTTTCAGTCTTTTTACACTTTTCTGTGTTTGTTTTAATATACTTGTTGAAGTAACTGTGATCAAAACAATTAATCCCCAAGTGGCTTCGGACTGGGGTGGATTAGGGAATGCATCTGTTATTTATTTATTCATTCATCTATTTGTGTATTTAACATAGTTCTTCCTATCTGACAAATTTGACTTGCTGCATTGTTTCCTGGGGCGTCTTACTTTTGACATTTTACATTTTAACCAGAAGTGAGTTAGTAGCTTAATGTGTAATCTTTGAATTTGCTTTCAGAATCATTTATCTTTCTCATTGTCTTTTGATAATAATTTATAAATTCGGTTTATTAATCTAAATTTCAAAGTGCTGCTCAGAAACTTAGATCAATGATGTCACCAGTTTTCCGGAGTAGCTCATTAAGTTTGCATCTGTTAGTAATGTAATGTTTACCACACCTTTGAAACAAATGCATCAGTATTTTTTCTTTTTAAAAAGCTATTTTAGGCAAGTCTTTGGTACTTAACTTCTTTTTGCCGCAGGACGAAGGAACCTCCGGCTGATCATGGAGTACCTCCCGTTTGGGAGCCTGAGAGATTATCTCAACAAACACAAGGACCACTTTGACTCCAGGCGACTGCTTCACTATGCGTCACAAATCTGCAAGGTGACGGTGCAGACTTCTGCATGTGAACTGTACATCCTGATGAGACGGTTTCTGTCGTTCTTCATGGCTCTGCAAACCAGTGGAAATGATGTTTAGTCACACGTCATATACTTTTTTTTTTGTACAGGGTATGGACTACCTTGGCATAAAGCGTTACATTCACAGAGACCTGGCGACTCGGAACATCCTGGTGGAGAGTGAGATGAGGGTTAAGATAGGTGACTTTGGCCTGACCAAGGTGCTGCCGCAGGACAAAGACTACTACACTGTCAGAGAGCCTGGGGAAAGCCCCATCTTTTGGTGAGGACCACTCATATTTCCTGACTGTTCCAGGATATTTTCATATTTTCATTATGGGGACTTTCCTCTTCTGATTGTTTTTGACTGGCTTTCACGTGGCTCCCGTAAATACTGTAATGGAGACTCATCTTTAAAGACGTGCAGTCAAGATGTTTGTGCTTCATCACTGGGGGCTTGAAATGTAGTCATTGTGCTTGTTCTAGCCTTTTACCTGAAGGCGTGTAATGTTTCATATTTAGTTTTCCACTTCATATTGAAGGCCTTGTGGTGTTTTCCAGGTATGCTCCAGAGTCCCTGACAGAGAGTAAGTTCTCAGTGGCATCAGATGTTTGGAGTTTCGGGGTTGTCCTCTATGAACTCTTCACTTACAGTGACAAGAACTGCAGCCCACCAGCGGTACTGCACCTCCTCTTTCTTTGTTAAACCTTCGATATTTTAAGGTCAACACTTTTCCCCAGTTTAGTCAGAATATCTTCATCTTGCAAGTTCTTGCTTATCCTTTAGAGCCATTAGTGTCATATCTTTGTATTTATACTTAAAAATCATACCTATGCTTTTGCAAGGTGGGGAACTTTGTTTTTTGCCCTCTCTTTACCAAACCACATTCTTTTAAGTTGAAACTACACTGTTGCAGGTGTTCATGGAGAAGATGGGAAATGAAAAGCAGGGCCAGATGATCGTATATCATTTGATCGACCTGCTAAGAGAAGGATACAGGTTGCCTGCTCCTGACAATTGTCCAAAAGAGGTTAGTAGCTATACTACAAAAGTTCCAAATGCACTTGTTTTTTTGTTTTGTTTTACATCCTCTGAAGCGATTTGTGTCTTGTTCGACTGACTTGTTGTGCATTAATGTTCTTGTCGTTTCCTCAGATTCACAAGATGATGATGGAGTGCTGGAGCAGTGACACGAAACTGCGGCCTACGTTCAAGACCTTAAACCAGCGTGTGGAGGCTGTGCGAGACGGCAAGAACACATGAGCGTTACTGATTCCTGAACATTTGACCCGTTACCTTGTGACTTGCGCAAATTAGTCAACAGACCAATGAATTTCTTGGCTTTACAGCAGCAGTTTGAGGTTGAAGTGAGGTTGATGGTGGTATTCAATCTTTTAGTAGTTTGCTTCTATGGCCACAAATTGTCTGATACAGTGAGGACACTACAACCATCTCCGTCACCAAACGAGAAGTTCTTTGTGTTTGCCTGAGGAGCATTCCTTGTTTTCTTATTCTGTTTTTGTTGTTTTATTTTTACATCATGTCTTTGTGGTGCTCGAACAAGCAGCAGTTGCTGTGCAGTATTGTAAAATGAAATATATTTTTATAAACAAAGAGGTCTGGGATTCTTAACAGACTGGACGTGAACTCATGAGAAGAGAAAATCTTTACTTGAACCTCTCCTCGTGGGACGGCTCGTATGTGGCTGTATTTTTGTTCATGGCTGAAATGGAGCAGTATTCCTCTGCTAACGCTCTTTTACAGCTATTTAAGAAACTTCTTCTACAGTTCTGTCACAGTGGGACTCCCAGTCAAGAAGTTTTGGATCAGGTTTTCTGCCGTTAGCGTATTTTACAGATGACTGGTTCCAGCTGAGGACGACTTTGTGATCTGATGAAGCAATAAGAGAAACAGCAGTGTTCATCTGTCTTCATTGGTTTTTTATTACCGATGGTAATTTATGTCTCAGAGATGGAAGTTGGCACCGATTTCCTTTTTTATGTTTACGTCAGTTCACGTAATGTGGGGAAAAAAAAAAAGGAACATATCTGGGGTTCAGCCCAGAGCGCTGATGAACGTCTGAGGGCTTGTTGCAAACCTACAACCCAAATTCTGAAAAACAAAACTGAAAATGTCAATTTAAGTAAAAGAAAAAAAGATCATTTTAAATTTGATGGCAGCAGCACATTTCAAAAAAGTTGGTAGATAATGATGTTTTACCTCTGTGTAGCATCCCAACTTCTTTTACGTACGGCTCTTAAATCCTATCTTAAAAGTCACTTTTAATGATTGAGAGCAGTGCACTTACAGTGTGATGTTTGTTCTTACTTTACCCAACTTAATTCATATCTGTCTGTCTGTCTACCTGTGTATACATTCTTGCTGTAGGATTCAAGCTTCTTTGTTATATCTTTTTGTTTCATGATGAGCCAAATGTTTTCAGTCGGTCAAAGACCTGGACTGCTGGCAGTCCCGTTCAGCACCTGAACTCTTTCATTACAAAGTTATCCTTTTGTAACAGATGGCCGTATACAGTTTGGTGTTGTCTTGCTGAAACATTCAAGGCCTTCCATGAAAAGGAAACCATCTAAATGGGAGCAGTTTTGCTCTGAAACCCGTGCATACTTTTCAGGATGACGTTTCTTTTCCAGATGTGCAAGCTGCCCCTGCTTTCGGCAGTAGTGGAAGCTCATACCATGCAGGCTTTTGAAGTGAGTGCTGATAAGAAGCCAGATAGTCTCTCCCCTCTTTAGACCAGAGGAGGTGATGTCCATGGTCTCCAACATATCACATTTTCATTCATCTGACCACGTGGCAGTTCTCCACTTCGCCTGAGGTCATTTCAAATGAGCTCTAGTCCAGAGAAGATGGTGGTATTTCTGGATCATGTTCACGAATGGCTTTTTCTTTGCACGATAGAGCTTTAGTCTGCGTTTATAGATGAATTGTTTTCTTGAGCCCATGCAGTGACTTCCATTGCTGAATTATGCCTGTTTTCATTCCAAAGCAGCTTGAGCGCCTGAAGATCACTGGCAGCCAGTCCTTCAATACTGATATTTCAGTCTCGCCCCATGCGCACAGAGATTCCTCCACATTCTGTGTGGTCCTCTGGAATGAAGCTAGCGGGCTCTACTGCCTGCTAACTGAGACCAGGTCTGGACCAAGTGTCAGGGGCTGCAGCTGTCTGTTAATTTATGCAAACAGTGAGCCTCCGATCTCAGTCTAGACGAGACCCAGTCCTGCCGTAGAGCAGACGCCGAGTCTCCACTATTAACTACACTTGAGAAACCGCTTGAAAAATGTCTACAAATTGTTACAGACTGTTGAACCTCTGCACATCAGTGATGACATTTTTGTAGCCAATAATGTCACTGGCATGTGATCAGTTAACCTAATCAGTTGTAAGAGGTTTCTCTAGATATTTCTTTTTTTTTTCTGCTTTCTTTTCCGGTCTTTTGTTTCCCATGCCACAACTTTGAGGCATGTAGCTGCCATTAAATTAAAAATGAATATTTTATTTTAAGAATTTGATACATTTTCTAAGTAAAATTTGGGTTTAATACATTTGCTAATCGTTACATTCTGCTTATATTTACATTTCATACAGCATCCCAGCTTTTTAGAATTGGGGTTGTACATTAGTGTGCTATTATTGATTTAAATGTTTTTTATTAACTTGTATATATTTCATAAAAGGAATGTGACATTTTGATTGTTACAAAGCTTCTTTTTCTGCATGTTGATGTGCAGCTGAATGTGAGAAAAAGTGATTCTAATTTTTAGAAGAAAAACAAAAAACCTGGTTTCTGCCATAAGACGATGGTGCACACAGACACACCCACGTTTACCAGAATTAACAAAACATGGTGGAAAAATCAAGGATTGAAGAAAGAAAAGTGAAACTTTTGTTCAGATCATGATTGTTTTTAAACTGTGAAACAAGACGTTTCCTTTTTTCTTTTTTAACTTATGCAACTATTAATGTGATGAATTTGTGCTGGTGCACAACCTCAGCAATGAGTATTTAAAACAAATGTTTGTTTCCAAAGATTTGGATTAAAAAACAAATGGAAATCCTATTCAACTCTTGACATTTTCTCCACTTTTATTCCAAGTATAACTTAAATTATGTGGAAGCAAAAGTAAACCTGGGCTTAATCGGTCATAAAACAAGACTGTGTTTAGATGTAAATATTTAAAGAAAGAAAAGAGAAAATGAATGTAAGTGGAATGTAAGTTCTGTTCTTTTATTAAACTTTTTTTTTAAATTATAACATTTTAAGCATGACATTTTTGGCATTTGCTAGCTTCAAAAATGCTTCAGTGGATTTAAATATTGTGAAGTTTTACTGAAAGGTCAGAGTGGGGAATAAAACCTCTTCCTTGCTGTGTTTTCCTCGGGGCGTTGACAGACAATGATCTCGTGGCAGCAATGTTTGAACAAAGGTCAACAATAATATTACAGCAGCCTAAATAACATTAAGGTGAGATATTTTTCTGTTAGTATGTCTTTATTAAGTCAGTCTCCAGGCCAAAAAAATAAAAAAAAATGTGCTGTTAATTGCTGCAGACACGAAATGTGGAACAGTGTCAGTTTTAACAGTGTTGAAATTTCTTGCAGGATGCCGGTGAAGTACAGTACATGTAGAACATGAGCAACAAAATGTCAACCAAGGACTAAAGAACCCGTCATGACGGAGAGGCGTGAAGCTGCACTGGAGTGACGAGTAACTGTCTCCTGCACACTTTTGTGCATCAAAATGAGCAGTAATGGCTCGCTGTCCTTTTTACAACTCATCACATCAGTTTCACGTCACAGCCCCTCCGCCATCCCACACCCCCTCTCCTCCCTCCCCGGCTCTGCCTCAGCACAAGCGTCCGATGTCGTTCTTTGTGCAGCCCTGGCTGCAGCACATCCCCGCCACGCCCAGAGAAAAGTTCCTTTTCTTCTTATTCGACACGAGCCTGTCAGCGGCGTCTCGGTTCTCCGCTTGTTTGCCCGAGACCGTGTACTCCCCCGGCGGGGCTGGGATGCTCGGAGAGGGGTGCTGCCTGTCGCCGGTCGCCCTGTGAAGGGTCAGGAGGTCTGCCAGGGAGTACGAGGAGACAACGGGGAGCTGAGAGTAGGTATCGGCGAGTTCTGCGCCGCGCTGCCGGGTCTGCTGGCTGTCCTCCGCTGTGATGCCACTGAGGGAAGTCCACGGGAAGGGCTCTGGAGAAACAGAAATGATCCGTATGACTAAATGTGTTTATCTACCTCAAAGCTACGAGACATGGAGATGACCACGATACTAAAATACTTATATTTTTACCTGAAACACTCAGGATGTGGAAGTCATTTAGGGACAAAAAGAATGATGATGAACAATATCCACAGAGAGATGTGTATTTATATTTTACACAAATATGTGAAAAGTTTTGTGCCATTTTTCAAGAGATGCATGTAATTAGTGTGGAGCACTAAATGTCAGAGCAGCAGCCTCAACTCACCCAAGTCTGTGGACCGTCTCCAGCGGGAGCCACCGCAGGTGAAGATGACGGCTCTGATGAACTCTCTCCCACACAGCTTCACCCCGTAGTCCCTGGGGACAATTAGTCTGCTCATCATATCAGCACCCACACAGCTGTTGAAAATGCCTCCGACACACACCACGGCCACGGCGAGAGACACCCTCCACAGCATTTTCACTCCTGCGGCACCTAACTGAAGGAGGCGGCGGCTGCTTTGTGCTGCACAAGTGGGGTCAAGCTGGGTTCCACCTCGGCTCTGCTCACAGATGCGGGTTCTGATCCGGTCTCCCTGATTTACCTTAAGGGAACTTTCACTTAAAGCTGCTTTCAAAGAGCAAAAGATGCTTCTGGTGCTCCCGGCTCTCTGTTGGCCAACAGACACGACCTTATATAGTGACTTGTTCACTCCACAACCTGTGTGTGCCGCCCTCTCTGTCTCACACACACACACGTCATTTAGACTGATGCCTGTGACGTTCTTGGAGTTATTTCTTTGTTGTAGTCAGATTAAGTTTGAGCATGTGTACGTCACGCACAAACGGTCTCGTTGAGAAGGCAAAAAAGAGGAAAAAAAAAACATGGATGAGTGGAAAACAAGGTATATATAAAAACACGAGTGAAATCAAGCATTTCCAAGACAGAAATTTAAATGTGGAAGTGGATTAAGCCGATATTAACACCCTTTTCTTTAAATGATGTCTTGGGGTTTTAGGTTGAGTTTACAGCTGGTGTCATAAATAACTACTGAAGCAACAGAATAAGCAAAATTTTTTAATTGTTTTTTTTTTTTCTTTAGATAAACAAATAGATTTTCAATGTCAAAACACAAGTTATTCTAATGGTAATCAAAAAAATGCATAAATATCAGCCCACTTGTGACATAGCACATTCATTCAATCTTTCTTCCCTGATTTACAAAATAAAAGGCAAAGGTGCAAAAGCTTTGGTGTGGTGCTTCTTGGTCTTGAAATTAAATACATATTTTTATGCATAAATTTTGTTTTACAATTTAAAATGACCAATACTTGGCTGCTAGGACAAAGATCTGTGGAGTTGAGCATCTTTACTCCATAAAGTGTAAAGGTTATTTGTTTGACACAACAACAGAAATCCAAACTACAGGGCTGTTTATACTGGACCTGCAAGGCACTGCATGAGACAGTAAATTAGCCATAAAACTGAGATAAATCAGTGCTGTAGTGGTTGTTCTGATAGTGCAGCAGTCTCCTGCCCAGCAGGGGTTTAAAATCACTAGAAGCACCTTTAATTAGAGCACATTCAACAGGTAATTGTTGTTGACGGTCATATTTTTAGTGTCATTCATTTTATGGCACACCATAGAAAAGGGATGTATGAATAGTTTATCCATCTGGACTCATAATCTGTATTAGTCTCCTCTAAAAACACCAGGAACATGCTAATGCACCCGTACTCGTGAAAAAACACAACACATGAAAGGACACCATTACATGATCAAGTTTAAAAACGTAGTGTTTGAGAGCTGTTTTCCATAGTAAAGCGAAAGCTGCACAGGTGAATGCACCAACTGGACGATTCTGGTTCCGGCTTGCGTCAAAAGGCGGTGCATCACTTCTCCAAGATGGGGATGAGGCCACTTTTAGTGCGGCGGGCCTTTTCTATGGTCTCAAACGTAGGAGTCCCGTGAGGTAAGTCCAGGCGGTCATTCTCAGATGTCATGATGTTCTCAGCCTCTCCTAAAAATGTAGCAAAAAAACGAAATAAATAAATACAAAAAAACAAATGCAGCGTATTTTAATGTCGTAATGTGCTGTCCACCAGAAAAGTCCTTTTAAACAGTAATTCAGAAACAAAACACGTCTCTCTGGGAATATGAATGAGAAACTGAAAGTTCATGAGTAGTAATGAAATAAACTTATCTATAGAGCCTCCAGCAACAAGATGCCTCCAGTTTGTACACCAGCCTTTATCACTGAGATAACTCATGTTTCTGCTATATATCTATTCATATTAATTAGAAGATGATCAAAGATCATGGTTGAGTTTTTTATATGCTGCCACCTGAATGGTGTCTTTTGATAACTTTAACAATATTCATCAACTATTGATCCTACAGTCTTGAACACTCCACAAGGAGGAGCTTTTAACCATGTTATAAACAAGCACTTAAAAGTGATATTTTGACAGTGATATAAGTAGATTAATTATTAATAATAGGCTGGTTCTAACTGGTTGGCAGATGTGATTAAAAGGGTGTTATGAAGCTGGACACCAAAAGACAACATGTGTCTTCACTTCCAATACAAAATACAATGAGTTGTAGTTCCGCGGCTGACCACTAGGAGGTGGGACTAAGAATGAGTCCATCTGCACTGACAACCATGTTCAAATGTCCAAGTTCATACCAAAAATAAAAGCACACTTATGGCACAAGAACAATAAATAAATAATGAAAGATTTTTTTTTTTTTTAAAAGAACAGTTTTTGTCTCAATAGCTAGATTTCACATCCATAAAAATTGCACAAGCAATGTTTTTTTTTGTGTTTTGTACTACATCAGGTAAAATTATATATAAAGCAATAAATCTATATGTAATTAAAAGTTAGATATACGCTTAGTATGGTTCTGTGGGTATTTATTAAAATTTACTCCAGGCCAAAAAAAGAACAGAAACTGTGAGAAAGATCACAGGGGTTTGTCTCCTTACACGGTCTACAGGTAACACTGATGCTCCCGCCTCACCTCTCATTCGTTGAATCAGCGTCCCGTAGGCGGTGTCCAGCTGGAAGGCGAATATAAAGCCCAGAGGAACGATGGGAGCCAGCAGGCCGGGGTTCTTTCTTTTAATGGCTCTGAAGAAATGGCAAAAATGAAGATAAGATGTTTTGTTACCATCACTCACATCTGTAAATGGTTTACAGAAGCTTCTCTTCTTTACAACAATTAAAACCTACACCTGAAGAATTGCGTAAGATGCAGAGATGCAAGTCACAGCCGTACACGCATGAATGTGGTGCCACCTTTCATTGTGCTTGATGTGTTGACTTGAGTTACATTTCAAAGCCGTCAGACCGGGCAGCACCGGTAAAGGCTCCCGGACACCTAAATGTGACTGAACTGATGCTGAAGCCGTGAAGACTTGGTGAGGATCACAGTTTACACGAATCACATAGTTCAACGCAGGTAATGTTCTCCTGCGTCTCATTACTCAACGTGTGTGTGGGTGTCACTCGAGCCCGTCCAAATCTCACCCCACTGTCAGTCCAAGTGTGGCCACTGTAAAGAAGGAGCCGAAGTATTTGACAAATTCTCTGGACCAGGCAATCTGCATCGCCATCTGTCTCTCTCTCATCTGGTTCTGCATCACGATCTGACGCTCCATCTACACACACACAGGAGAAAGAACACACAAGACATCATCAGGCAAACTGGTCGTTGTGATACTTTCAGAAATACTGGTGTCTGTATATTTGCTGTCCAATAAGGCCGATGACGCTGTGAGTTTGGAAGAAGAGATATCAAAGCCCGAACGATCAGGACACCCACTGAGAGTGGGTCGGGGGGAACAGAGTCAGCCGGTCCGGCCGCATCCGTCACGATGAACCTCAGCCAGGTCAACCTTTTGTTTGCCGTTTCCTGTCTGGCGCACGCTGGCGTGCACGTCCACACGTATACACTCATCCTGCATGACGATTCAGTCTGACCGAGTGACATTCTCCATTAAAAAGCCTTTTATTCTCCAAAAGTGAATGTGTCAGAGATGAGCTTTTGTTCTCACTGAACAGAGAAATGACTTCCACTCAATGATGATGTGAGTGCTTTAAAAAAAAAAAAAAAAAGATAAAAATGTTAAAATAAAATTCTAAAAAAAGGACCATTCAGCTCAGTTGGTGACAATAATTATCAGAGAAACAGCATTTTAGACTACACACACAGATATAAATGTTAACGGTGTGAGAATCTGACCTGTTCAACTGTTGTATTGATGAGTGGATTTAACGCACACACACACACACACACACACACACACACACACACACACACACACACACACACACACACACACACACACACA
>JAOWBL010000359.1:0-10918 GCA_028564865.1 Zenarchopterus dispar | reverse complement strand
AGGCCCCCAGCTGTTTACAGTCCCACAGGAACTTCTCCTCCACCCGGGAATGAACAAAACCTGCAGCCGAGAACCGGTGAACACCTGGTGAACACCTGGTGAACACCTGGCGAACACCTGGCGAACACCTGGCGAACACCTGGGGAACACCTGGCGAACACCTGGGGAACACCTGGGGAACACCTGGGGAACACCTGGGGAACACCTGGGGAACACCTGGCGAACACCTGGGGAACACCTGGGGAACACCTGGCGAACACCTGGGGAACACCTGGGGAACACCTGGGGAACACCTGGCGAACACCTGGCGAACACCTGGGGAACACCTGGCGAACACCTGGCGAACACCTGGTGAACATGGCAGAGGTAGGAAAAAAAACCAGGGCTATAACTCACCGCCGGCCGTGAGGGAAGGTCTGAACAGTTTCAGGACCTTGGTGAACTCCGAGGAGAACTTCTGGTAGATCCGGTCACTGAAAATGTTCTCCACGCGGCCGTTCTCAAAAAGATACTGAAGAACGTTCAAACATTCGTTAATTCTTGTTCTGAACACACAATCACATTTAAAACATAAAGAGTTCAAGGAGACAGTTTGCTGCTGCACCTCCTGGTTTTATTTTATTTTTATTTAAGAAGTTGTCCTTATTTCCTGAGGTTGTAAAAAAAAACAAAAAGGTGATGATTAGAGGAGCACAGCTCTGTTTTCAACCACGTCGTTACAACTCTGTTCACAGCAGCAGGTTTCAAGGGATGAATAGATGGGTGGATGGATTCAATTCAATTCAATTTTATTTCACATCGTTGAGACCCCAGTTAGGACAAGAGTATATATATATATACTTTTTTTTAATCGTTTACTTTAGACAGGTAATTAAATGTCATCATCTAGACCTGAACTTTCCTGCTCTGAACTTACCTGCTGGATGCTGAGACACAGGTAGAAGAGGCTGTCGGGCGGATGCGGCTCTCCGTCGGGCTGCCTCAGCTCGGCGATGAAGAGACAGAGACCCTCGTTGAGTTCGGCTGAAGAACACCTGAGAATGTCCGCCTTCAGCTTCACGGCGGGCGCTGGCGTGGAGACAGGAGGGAGATTTAGAGAAGCTGCGTCTGGTTCCCGACACGTCAACTCTGACCCGGTCAGACATGATCACGTACAGGAAACCGAGCCCAGCCTGGTCTGGGACTCTCGCCACTGGACCCACTTCCTCCAGGCATCAACTCCACACTGGCTCTTCAGCTTCTGGGGCTTCCTGGGCGTCAGCCTGTGAAGACCTCCTGGAGACGTCTCCTCTTCAGCTTCAGACCAAAGCTGCAGCTCACAACCCTGGAGCAGAAAAACGGGCCACGATTACGGCACCAACGCCACGCCGCCGCCGCTCCTCACCTGCAGCGCCTCACCTTGCTCTTTTTGGGGACTCTTCCCCGAAGCTGTTGGGATGCCTGACGACTCCGAGATCTGCCGGACGGGTTCGGGTCTGGTTCTGGATCCGGAGTGGGGACTTTGGGCCTTTTTTGTGGCTGACTGGATAATCCGTTGTTGAAGTCTTTCTGGTCGTTCAAAGCGGGCTGATGATCTGAGTCCAAATCGCTGGTTTGACTGCTGATGAGGTCTGGACAATAAAAATATAAAATAAAAATAAAAAAAGGATTTATAAAGGTTTTATTTTGAGCCACTCGGGTCCTTCCAACAAACTCAACTAAGTAAAAACACAGACGGTCCTCTTGATGTGGTTTAGTCTGGATGAGAAGCTGCTCGTGATCTCCTCGCTCCAGGAGGGAGGAGCTGCAGTGCTGCGAGGGCGTCGGTAGAGAAGCCGAGCTATGATCATCACGCGGACGCCCTAAAACCCCGCCGTGACGCTTCACGCCCATCATAAACTCACCTGTACTCTCACCTGGAGCAGACTGAGCTTTCTGACTGTCGTCTTCTGTCCCCCCGTCCTCCCGTCTCTCCTGTCCGTCAATCTCAGAGCTGGACTCGGTGGATTCAGTCGGTACCTTTTCCTCCAAGGGCGTTTCCGTGGGCTCCGACCCAGAGAGGATGATGGGAACCGGCAGCTGTCCAAAACAGATTCGTTAAAGAAGCCGCCTGTGAAACTTTCTGCAGCTTTGGTGTCGAGTACTCAGAGCTGAGAAGATTCTTACTGGACAAGAAAAAGACCGGACTTTTGTGGACAGTGTGGTGTCGGGTGTGTGTGCGTACTGGTATGGGCAGGGCTAAGAGTTCTGGTGTGTACTGGCTGTACATGTTCATGGGTACAGGGACAAACACCGGGACCGGGACCGGCACCGGCAGGACCGACGTCCTGGGACGAACTTCCTCTTCACTCTTGTCTTAAACGACAGAAAAACTGCGTAACTATGACGACGGTTGACTGAACAGACACATTTATGGATCAATGACGACAGGTTGATCGATTGATCGCTCCAAATATTGGTCAACGTACCCTGATGTGTGTTTTCACCCGTTTGCTGACCCGTTTGCTGACCCGCTTCAACAGTTTGGACAGAACAGGAGACTCCCTTGTTGTGGACCAGAGGAACGCAGAGCGTGGATTTATTCTTGACCTCCTTCGGGAGCGTCTGGACGCTGGCCTGAAGAAATCAAAGATTAAAACGTCAGGACCTGAGTATCATCTCAGAAGTAAACACCAGGTTTCTGTCGTCAAACTGACGATGAGAATGATGAGGTTTAAAATAAAACCGAGAAAACGCTTCAATAGGAGCGTTTTGATTTAAACTTTTATTCACTTACATGACCGACGACTTTGGTCTGGACGTCCGTCAACGGTCCTGCGGAGACGAGGAAGAGACCAAATAAAAACAAAAAAAGATGAGAAATCTGGAGTCTAAATAAAAAAACAAAAACAAACAAAAAAAAAACAATCAGGATCCAAATTCACCCAAAACCAGTTTCTGTTCTGCTCTTGAAGAACGTGACGACTAACCCACCACGGTTAACTGTGATGCTAACCGTCACGCTAACCGCTACACTAGCCACCATGCTAACTGCTATGCTAGCCGCCACGCTAACCACGAAGACCTGATGAAACGTTTGTATCCGACTCTCGACCTGGACGACGGTACTCGTTCGTGCTTCGTGAGCGTCTCGCCAGGTTTCTCGTTATTCTCGAGTCGAAGTCTCTTACAGACGTCGTTTCATCTTTTTAGTTTTTCAGCAGGTTTTGGGGGACGGAGGCGACTCAAACACATTTTTTTTTATTTGGGATGAAGATTGTTATTTTTGTTTTTTTTAGGGGGCCCGTGAATGAGGTAAGACATTTTTCGGTACCACGGACAGCTCCACAGTGACATCACACCTCGGGCGAGGGGGGCGGGGTCTGTTCTTTGACACATTTGTCGTTTCTTTTTTTTTTCCGTCGTTGGTAACTGGTACCGAACCGTGACGATAAGCAAGCGGCGCAGGATAACTTCTGTTATACGTTTGGGTGTGGGGAGTTGTGTATTTGTGTGAGTTTTCAGGTACCGAGTTGTGCGCCGCGTTGAGACGGGTGCAGCTGCCCCGCCACAGCGCCGGACAGCGAGATGACGTTGGTGATGATGGGCATGGACATCAGCGGGCCAGGAGGTCCAGGACTTCCAGATCCTGAAGACGGTAAACACAGGTGGGTCTGTTAGAGCGCGATCCCGCCGCGGAAACACGTCAACAACCACCGTGCACACCTGCGCTGACGTCGTGCGCCTTTTTGTTGCAGAAATGAAGGAGGCACTTGAGGCTGCAGAAGTGTTTGGTGTCCCCCAGGAGAGGAAGGCTCTGCTTCAGTTTCCCCGGGCGACCACACGCGTCACACTCCGCCTCCTGAGACAAACCACAGCGTAAACAGGAAGTAGACGTGGCACCGACTGCACCGGGTCACCTGTGCTTACATGGTTGATGAGCTTCTTGTAGTTGGAGCTGCAGACTTCGGAGCAGAACTCTTCGCTGGAGCCTTTTTCCTGGTTGGTCACCACGTTCCTGGAGACGGAGAGGCAGAAGGCGCAGCAGCGGCAGTGTTTACCCCACCGGATCTCCAGCTCGTTTCCAAAGAGCATCCTGCAGCCTGAGTTCAGGGGAAAGAAAACCCACTCAGGCCAAATCGGGTGGACGTGGCGCCCCCTGAACAGCAGCGAGTGGGTTCGTACCGTCGCTGCAGAAGCAGCAGTCCTTGTCGTCGATGCGCTTGACCTCGTGGATGACCCGCTGGGTCTTACAGTACTCACAGACGCTGGAGATGCTGTTGATCCGCTTAAACTCCTGGGAACAGGCCAGGCTGCACACAAACGCCAGCCGCTCCTGCGCACAAACACAACGAACCGGTCCAGTTGGGTTCGGCAGCTCCCGAAACGGAACTTGAACAAAAGTAAAAACAAATCAAAACGCGCCTTGGTCTGGACGACTCTGGGGGCAGATTTGATGGTCTGTCCACACTCGGCACACAGGAACTTCTCCAGCGGTCGGTCCGGGTCACTCGGAGTTTTGTTCGGGCTCGGGTTCGTAGGCGGGATCAACTCTCGCTGTCTTTCCTGACAAAAGTGGTGGAAAACAGGAAAAGGTTTAAAAGTGAACATATAAATATAATTATTAGGTTTGTTTTCTATCCTCCAAACTTTCCCCACGCTGACCGGCAGTAAAAACTCCTTCAAACGGCGGCGGCGACACCTCGCCGCTAAGCTACTGATGACGTCACCGTGACGACGTGAATCCTGAACAGGAAATCAGCAAATCAAGGGAGAGATTTGCAGAATAAACTTCACCACAACAATTCAGAAAATATTTAATTTTATTAATAACATATGTTCTTCTCTGTAGCGTACACCGTTTCTGTTTCCAAAGTAAAAAGTAAAAACATTATTTGAAGAAAACTGGAGACTATTTTGACAGTTTTAAGAATCCTCGTCAAGGAATTGTTTCTTTCCTCATTTGCAAAGATAATTTTGCTTAAGAAAAATACAATTTTCATTACATTTAGGAATATTATTTCTAGAGCGGCCAGTTTTTATGTGTGTTTTTTTCCCATCATTTTCTGAACAGTTTACACGGTTTGTTAGTCAAAACTAACCAAAATAACTGTGTGTATAGTTCTAAGTTAAGGCGAGATCGAGTCATTTAAAAGACTTGGTTTACGTCGTTAAATTCACCTAAAATATCAGTTCAGAAAGATTTTTTTTCACTCAGTCTTTCAGAAAGGATTTCTGCCGAGAAAAATCCAGTTTCTGGGTCGAGCTCCAGTTTTATGGTTATTTCTTAATAAAGAAGTCTGTTGTTGAGTTATAGAAGACGTTTGTTTAAATTTTCAACAATATATATATTACTATTATATTAAAGGAGGTGTTGTTACTTTAAATGGTGTCAAAAAGTCACCAGTTTAACAATCTAATTGCTGATAAAATTCATTTAAATTGTTTTTGAAATCGTGAGAAGCTGCACGTCAGCTTCCTGTTTCAAAACTTCCTAAAGAGAAGATGACGCCGCGTCTCCGTGGTTTCTGGAGGGTTCATCTACAGACGGTGGTACGTTTAGACTCACCTGAGTGAAGCTGAGGGAGGATTTCTTACCTTAAACGCCATGGCGCAGGTCAAAGTGCAGAAGTTTCTGACGGAGGTGTCCGGCATGGCGAGATGACAGGCCGGTACCGTCATCTTACTGCAGTTGTCGCAGTTCAGACTTGCACCTGTGGAGCATGGAAGCGGCTCGGCCTCATTTTACGTTTAAATTAAATTAATTTTTTTCTCTTAAAGTTAATAAATAAAAAAGCAGAGTTTTTGTACCTGCGGCGCTGGCGGCCTGGATCTTGGAGGCCATCAGGCAGCTGTAGGTGCAGAAGAGCTCAATCACGTCTTCAGCGTTTCTGTTTTCTACCATTTCTGAGACGAGGTGAGACGCGCAGCACGCCGTGCACTGCTGCGGCGTTTCCATCTCCTGTCAGAAACAAACAAACAAACAAACAAAAAAGAAAGTTCAGTGGCTTTCATGGCAAGTCCTTCAGTCAACCCCGGTTCTGACTTACCTGCTTGTGCTGGGCCAGACACTCGGCGCTGCACAGCGTCCTGTCTCCGTCCGCCGTCTTCAGCGTGAGCCACGAGCTGCAGGACGAGTGACAGCTCTCACACACGCGCAGGTTGTTCATGTTGCAGAAACGGTGCAAACAAGGATCACTGCAGATCTTGTAGATCACGTCATGGACAATCAGCTCATGTTTGCTCTGTGGGACGGACGGAGGACACGGAGGACACGGAGGACACGGTCAGCTGGATCTGACAGGTCGAGACTTTTAAATGTTAATTTTTAGTTTTCATGATAATAAAAATAAACAAATAAAAGCGCTGGCGAGCCGGTCTTACGATGCAGTATCTGGTGCACATGCTGCACTGCGAATGCATGGAGACCGCCTTCACCGGAGTTTTGTGGGACACGATCTTCTTGTAGTTGAAGGAGGACAGACAGATCTTGCTGCAGAAGTCTTTCTTGGTGCCTTTATCGTCCACCGAGGCCTGGATGACCACCTGAGGTTTCGGTATGACCCTGAGGAACAAGAGCACATCCGTTTAAACGCCGACAGCGGCGCAAAAGGAGCCGAGCAGAAACATCTGGATTCTGTCTGACCAGACGTCCAGATGAGACGAATCACAGCTTCGTCTGGGTTCAATTTCTGAGGAAGAACCGCAAACAAACGCAGAAGAAACGTCCTCTGGACGCCGAGCAGATGAAGCAGACTTAAATCAGGCAGCAAGTAAGCTTTAGAGACTAAATCTGAAACTTCGGCGGCCGAAGAGGCCGAAGACGTTAGTGGGTGCTGTGGGTGGATCACAACACGCGTCATGTGACTGAAAACGACAAATGTGAAGGGCACCGGGGGTTCTGGGTAAGAAATGGCCGCCAGGCGACTGTGGACCAAGTTCAGCGAAGATTAAAACAAAAAACTGTAAATTCTTGACGTCGACTGGTATTTGTTTTGTTTTTTTATTCAGCGCGACGTCTCGACTTACCGCAGACAGAAGTGGCACGTCTTCTTCACTGATTTCAGCTGGTAGAACGTCAGCAGGCAGGGTGTGGAGCACAGTATTTCAGCGTGGCCTTTCCTCTGGTACACCGTCTCGCCGTCCCTCAGCACCTTGCTGCAGTGCGAGCAGGACACGGGCACGTCCACCTGGGTCGGCTCTGACGGTCTGGAGTCGTCCACCAGAGAGAAGACCGAGTTGATCATCAGCTCCTCCTGTGGAGATCAGAAGAGCAAACGTGACGGCGGTTTTAGTCCGGTTACGAGCCGAGCGCCGTTTCTCCTGGTTTCAGGCACAAATCCCGTCAGGTTAAAGGTCGGAGGAGACAGGAAATATGACCGTCCATCTTCTTACACATCATGGGTTAACCGTAATACTGACGAATGTTTTAAAAATGAAATTCTGAGGTTGTGATCCAAATGTTGGCTCATTCCTAAAAAGTGCACGACTCTGACTGGACTCTGATGTATTTGTGTCCTGTCTCGTTACTTATCTGTAAATTAAACTCTCTTGGTTTTGTATTTAGTGCACGTGTCGTGCGCTACCTTCAGTGCCTTTGGCTCGTCCTTGATGCTCTGCGGGGAAACCGGGTCGGCCAGACTCTGGCCGTACTCCTCATCAAAGGGCTCTTCTTTGAGCTTGACGGAGAGTCGAGAAAGAAATCAATTATCTGAATAACTTTAAAAAATCTTTACATGACTCGTGCAGCTTCAGTCAGAAAAAAACCCCAAAAAAACTCCCCCATCTGGAGGATCTCACGTCACGTGACACTTACACAGTCCAAACCCGGCAGCAACGGCTTCACTTCGTTGGAACCATCAAGTGAGGACCTCTCCTTTTCTATGAAAAAGAAAAAATATATGGTTAACCCTCCTCAGATGGCCTACAAATATGATCTTTTGAGAGTATGGATCAAGTCTGAAGCTTCATGTACCTGAGACAGAGAGGGACTGGGCCTGGTCCACCATCAAACATCTGTAGCTGCAGAAGAAGTCCACCTGGCCCTTGTGGTTCTTATTTTCCATCATGTCCAACAGCTCATGAGGCGTCCGGCACGTTGAGCATAGCTGAGGTGTCTCCACTTTCTACAAAAACAAACACAGAAGCTTCATCCGTCTCCATGGGAACCGCCATGAATGGTGCCGTCGTTCGATGACATCATCAAACCCGGGACCAGGTTTGTGTGGTTTTCTGCACCTCTTTGAACTTGAGCAGACATTCGTCTCCGCAGACGCTCAACGTCCCGTCCTCCAGCTTCACCGTCAGCCATTTGTTGGGGCAAACGACGTTGCAGATGCCACAGCGGGAGCAGGGGATCTTGTTGATGTTGTGGTAGTTGATGAAGCAGGACTCGCTGCAAAGACTGTGGACCTCGTTGTTGAGGGACATTCTTAAAGGGCACTGAAGACGAGAAGGAGACATGTTTAGTTCAACACTGCAGCATGTACAGAGACGAGGTTTTCCTGTTATTAACATCCGTCCATCTTCAGCTCGTGGGTCAGTGGTCTAACCAGGAAGGTCCAGACTTCCTTCTCAGTCACTTCCTCCAGCTCATCTGTGGGGATCCCGAGGCGTTCCCAGACCAGTTGAGAGACATAGTCTCTCCAACATGTCCTCGATCTTCCCCGGGGTCTCCTCCCAGTGGGACATGCCCGGAAAACCTCACCAAGGAGGCGTCCAGGAGACGTCCTCACCAGATGCCCGACCCACGTCATCTGGTTCCTCTGGATGTGGAGGAGCAGCGGTTCTACTCTGATCTCCTCCTGGATGACTGACTCTCTCCTCCTCTTTCTGAGGGAGTCCCCGGACACCCTACAGAGGAAACCCATTTCTGCCACTTGTATCTGTGATCTTGTTCTTTCGGTCACTCCCACAGCTGGTGACCACAGGTGAGGGTGGGAACGTAGACCGACTGGTGAATCGAGAGCTTCAGCTCCTCCTTGACCAGGGACCGGACAGGCTGGATGCGGGTTTCACCCCATACTCCCGGAGAACCCCCCCCCAGGAGTCCCTCAGGGACACGGCCCTTCTCCAAGCCCACAAAACACATGCAGACTGGTTGGGCAAACTTCCATCCCATTATTACCACTATTATCTCAAAATAAATATCCTGATCAAACATCATCTTTTAGTGGGGCTACTCTCACTGACAAAGTTTACATCAGCCACAATACTCTGATTAAAACAAACAAACAAACAAACAAACAAACCTGACTCATCTCACACCAGATAAGTCGTTTCGTGTTTTCTGAAGGAATATTTTCTTGGTTAGATTGAGGTCAATAATCAGATTATCGTGGTCCATGTGGTCGCTGACTAGAACGTCTCGGAGTCAGAGCTGATGATGTAACGCAGTCTGGGAACCAGGGGTCAGAGTTCAACCAACACATCCCTAAACCCAGTGCAAGGTTAATTTTCCTTACGTAGCAGTACTTGGCACACATCTTGCACAGAGAGGAAGGACCGCCCTGCGGCTGCGGCGGTTTTGCAGCAGCCCTCCTCTTGGATTTGATGGAAGAGAGACAGGCCTCGCTGCACAGCTCCATCATCGTTCCCGTGTCGTCCACGGGGGACAGGATGACGTTCTGAGGTCTTTCTATGACTCTGGTGAAGAAAGGAAAAAGACTGAAGGAGATCAACAACAGAAATCTAAAAATAACTGAAATGATCTGCAGCATCAGCAGCTTTGAGTCATCGGTTAAACCCCGCCCCCACCCAGCTGCAACTGGATCAATACCTTCTTCATCTAGTGACATCTCCTCATCTTCTACCACTGAGGTTTATTGAAGTGGCGACAGAATCCAAACTAAAATCCCCCCTCAGAAGACGATTTAGACTCACTTTGAGCAGTTGTGGCACTTCTTGGTGTCAAATTTGGCGTGGGGATACTTCTCAGAGACACAAGAAGCAGAACAGAAAGCTTCTCTTGGGTTCTTCAGCTTATAAAGGGGGCAATCTTTCATCAGCCTTTTCCTGCAGATGCAACATCTGATGTCTGAGGTTGCGACGATGAGCCTCGCCGTGGCCTCCGATTCAGCAGATGTAGAGTTTTTATTTCCTGACAGGAGAAAAAAATAAAGATTAAACTTCAGACCTCTTTCTGAAGTGTTTTTCGTCATCGCTCCTGAAATTATCTCCACTCACAAAAAACAAATTCTCTCATATAAAAACAAGAAATGATTAATCATCTCTGAAAACATCATCCAATTGTTATGAATGAACCTGTTATGAAATATGCTTATCACTTTGTCTGAGGTGCTCTTGTTGGCATGGCAACCACCTCAACTAATTAAACTTGCCTCCAATGGTCATGGCCAGCTCATATTGTTATTATTGTATTCGTTATTATTTATTTATAATAAATTAGGGCTGTTGGTATTATTATTATTATAACTATTATTATTCCTACTATCATTACTGCTGTGTTGGTATTCCCATATTTTAATTATTGATATCGATATTGTTTCTTTATTGGTCTCCTTCGAACCTTTTTCTCAATCATTTACGTACCTGCTCCTCCTCCTGCTTAGTTTCGCTTCCCCTCTCTCTCTATATGTGAGTATATCGTGTATGTCCACTGTTTGTTTAAATAAAAATAAATTTTAAAAAAACACTGGATGGTGGCCTGCAGGAAAACCAAACATTTCCGAGCTCTCAGTAGATCCCAGTAGATCCCAGCAACCGAGTACAGCCTGCTGCTGCTTAAAAGACTTGTTGCCTAGCAACAAAACAATTAGTGATACCTTCTTGTCTTTTAATTTAATAGATAAAACAAAGTTGTTGAAAATAGTAAATCAAAGACTTATTAATCCTTACGATTCTGCTTCCAGCAATCAAATCAGACCCCCCCACCCCCCCGGCTGTCTTTAGAGTCGGTGGAAAAATGACCTTCAAATAAAAGAAAACTCCAAATCTGGAA
>JAOWBL010000358.1:4477-17766 GCA_028564865.1 Zenarchopterus dispar | reverse complement strand
ACCCCATCATCAAAACCTTCCACTCCTGCAGCTAAAAAGGCCGCAGCAGCTGAAAGCAGCTCTGACTCAGACTCTTCTTCCGAAGATGAAGAACCAGCTAAAGCTAAAACAGCAACGGTTAAAACATCTACTACAGCTTCGAAGGCTGCTACACCTACGGCAAAGCCTGGAGCAAAAGCAGAAAGCAGCTCTGACTCTGATAGCTCAGACTCTGAGGATGAAGCAGCAAAACCTGCAGTCAAGAAACAGCCCTCCGCAGCAACCAAGAAACCTGCCCCTGTGGCTGCAAAAACAACAAAAGTTGCTGCAACTGCAGCAAAAAAGGCAGAAGAGAGCAGCTCTGACTCCTCAGATACTTCAGAGTCCGAGGCAGAAAACGTCCCCACGAAGCCCGTAGTCCCTAACGGCAAAGCAGCGACTCCAAAGACGGCTGCAGCAGCGAAGACGGCAGCAAAGCCAGCCGAGTCCTCGTCCAGTGACAGCAGCTCTGAAGAGGAGGAAGCAGCCAGCAAAAATAACATCAAGCCTTCTACACCAGCGGTGAAGGCTAAAACAACTCCAGCAACAAAACCTAAAGAGAGCAGCAGCAGCTCCTCAGACAGCTCATCAGATGAAGAGGAAGCACCGCGGAAAGCAGCCACCGCACCCACAACTCCAACAGCAAAGAGTAAGTTTTAAACACACTGAACATGATGGGCTGTATAAACTGTACAATCAGTCATTATAAGATCTTTATTACATGTTTTCCATCTTCACTGCAGTTTAAAATTAGTGTAATTTCATACATGTACAGTTATTCTCATTGGTACACAAAAGTCCTTATAACTAACCAAAAACAATGTCCTTTTTCTTTAATTTATGCAGACATAAATGGAAAGGAAAAAGAGGAATCATCAGGAAGTGAAGAGGAAGAAACACAAGTAAAAACACCAAAAAACAAGAAAGTAACAACCACACCACAGACTTTCCCAAAAGCTAATAAAAAGGTAAGAATTAAAGGTTTTTCTTTATTAGCTGTCAATTCTGTAACGGCTTCTTCCAAACCAAATCAACCTGATAGATAATTGAAAGTATTGTTGTCTTCTAGTCCACCAACGTCCCCTTCCGTAGAATAGTAGAAGAGGACGTAAACGTGGATCCCCGTCTTGCAGACAACTCTTTTGAAGCCAAGGTAACGTCAGTCCCCTCTTTAATGCACTTCCTCAGCATCACCTCACTTCCACGTATCAGCTGACCCTTTTCCTCTCATTTTGCCTTTGCAATTGCAATTCCAGCGAGGAGCTAACGGAGACTGGGGCCAGAAAGCTAACGAAGCGCTCAAGTTCACGAAAGGCAAGTCGTTCCGCCATGAAAAGACCAAGAAGAAGAGGGGGAGCTACCGTGGGGGAGCCATTTCCACCACAGTCAACTCTATCAAGTTTGAAAGTGACTGAGGACCTTCTCACTCTATTCTCTAGTACTGTAGCTTCTGCCTGACCCGTACGATCAGGAAACTCGTCTGCTTACGCAGGGTCCTATGAACAATGTGACATCATCACAAGACCTGAGCTTCTGAAGTCTGTAGTGGACAGTTTAGTGAAGCTGTGACGTCAGTGTACTGGTTGACATCCATGTGACATTAATACTTATGGCCACTAGGTGGCTGCAGGCCACCGGTAAATGGTACAGCACCAACGTTCAGGCCCAATGTTAATCTGAGTTTCATTGAAAAATGATGAATGATCATTGTTTCTGTCTACGTAAGAACAACAGCCATCAACTAAGTTAGTTCTTTATAATATGTTAAGATTTTCAAGTTTGTCAGATTTTTATTTGTCCACTTGTAGGGAATGTGTGTTTGGGTTCATTCAGTTAACACCACAAATTAACACTGACTAGAAAAGAATTTTATACTGTGCATTTATCTTTTATTCCATTTTGACCTCATGTCATCTTTATGCATTTAAGGATATTTGTTTTGACTTTAGGATGCCTGCGTTAACCCTCCTTTTCTGTTCAGTGATGGTGTTTAAGGTAATATTCACAAATACAACTGAGAGCCATACTTGCTTCCATTTATAATTTACTTTATGAACATGTGAACTTTTTTTTTTCTTAAAACTGTAAATAAAGGTCTGATTGCTCTCACTTAATACACACAGGAAATAATTTAGCTGAGTCAACAGAAATGAGGACGAGCATGTTCTTGAAAAGAAAAGTCATGGTCTCCTAACAAATACTGCTTTTTCATCAAACTATCTGTAATGTTTCTTTTTCCAAAGATTTTGGATGATGTGAAATTCTTACCAAAGCAATCAGGTGGCAGTGGTGGTTTTCTGAGATGCTGAACTTTAGATATAAATATGGAACAATGTATAGTATAAAAACCATCACCTGATTCACTGCTGCCATGGTAGTGGGAGGCTGCATTGTTCAGGCAGTGTACCATTTTTCTTTTTTTCCCAATTCAGTCGTTGGAGTAACACCTTTCCAAATGTGCAGGTGGAGCAGCAATGGTGCAAGTTCCTTTAACACAGGGCTGGACAAATCCAGTCCTGGAGGGCTGCTTTCCTACAAGTTTTCAATGTTTTCCTGCTTCATCAAACTCAGGTACTAATGACTGATGCAGACTTTGACAAGAGGATGATCACCTATTAATTAGAATCGGGGAAACGTGTAAAGCATGCAGGATAGTGCACATCGGCGCCTGGAGTTGCCCTGCGTTTCTTTGAAGTGAGGCTGCACTAACCGAGCATTTAGACTGAAGTTATGGCCTATAAGTTTAAACTTCTAACTGGGACCGGGGTCTCTTGTGTTCTCGTAAAAGAGTTCCATGTTAAATTGCATGTGACCGTGAGTGTGCACCGGTGTGATTGGTGACCTGTCCCAGATGAAACCTAAACAGGTGAAATAGGCCACCAGGCAACCCTGAGCTGGATGAAGCATAAAATACAATAAAATGTCATCACATTACCAAGTATATCACAGTTTCTAGCAGTGCAGTTTATAAAAAAAAAATCTATAGATTTGGCAGCAGCTCCAGTATGTTTTTTGAGCTCATAAAGCACTAACATTTCCTTTTTAACATTAGTAGTAATAATTTAGTATTTCTGAATAGGAGCTGAAAACAAAATGAACCTCTAACAGAAAGTACCTTTTTTTTTTTTTTTTTTAAAGAAGCCTTTAGAAAACATGAATGTCCTGGCTCCAGTTTTAAAAATGTTATTGTGCTTTTTTCTATTTATTTTGAACAATCACCCTCTTGACCCCTTCTTTTACTCAAGTGAAGTCATTGTGAGCCTGAATAATTTCAATGTAAAACTGACAGATTAAACTGTATTTTCAATGATTATCCTTTAATCTATAACCATGTGTCAAATGGCACAAAGCGTGTGTCGTGACCTAAATAAATGTGAATGGTGTAAAAAAAAAAAAATAAATAAACTTGACACATACACATCAACACTACACAGACTGAACAAATTTGTGATTTCACAAATAGGTAGCTGACTCGGGGAGGAGGCCTGCAGTCTCACCAGATACAGACTTTCTTACAAGTCTGACAACTGTCACCCACCGAGCGCTGCTTCAGTGCTCACCAAGCAGAGAAATTTGACAGCGTACCCGCTTAGGGTTTACATGGATGAGCTGTTGAGGAGTAGTTACTGCAGAACTGTTGCTGGGCAAGTTTTCAGCGCACATGCAACTGTGTGAACCCCGCTGACCAGTGGAGCCTCTACCTTTTGTTTTTGATATATATATATATATTAAAAAGAAAAATGTCTTTTTTTCCTTGCTATTTGAAACATTTTCAGACAACTCAAACCAAACAGACTTTTTTGGATGAGGCACTGTTTTCCCAACAGCGTGGACGTTTGTTGAGTAATGCTGAAAAACTGTTGTGACAGTGATGTAAAGTTAAAAATCACTTTAACTTCTGTGTGATTGTAAAGCCAGTAGTGGGATGAATACTGATGAGAGCTCTTTTAACCTCATCTCCTGCCTGGCAGTATCTCCTCAGCAGCTCTTTCTTCTGTCAGCCGTGATGCGTACAAGAGAGCAGACGGCTAATTTCAACCCGACTCTGTACAGCAGAGTAAGTATGAGGGGGGGCTGCAGGACAATCTTTTAATTTGCAGCAGAGGCCGTCTACTGCCCCTCCTGTCCATTTCAGTTAAACAAAACTGCTGACTGCACTTCTGCATGCTCACACACACACACACAAATCACTTTCCCCTCTCTCTCACACATACACACTCAGAGCCGAAGGATGCCATTTAGTCTGCATTTTTGTGCAAACAGGTTGCACCACATTTAATTTCAAATGATAAATGATTTTCTTGGTGCCTCCGTGGATTAATTTCACTAATTCCCCCACCCCCTCCTGAATTGCTTTTCTTGGAGTCAAAGAGTGAAAATTAGAACATGGAAACACAAATCAGTCAGAAAATGAGGATCCCTCAGTTTTGTTTTTGTTTTTTGACATTAATAAAAACATCTTTAATAGAGCATTTCTTTTAATATCCATTTTATACAAAGTGTTACCATGAGTGTTAATAATTAGAGAAATACATACTGTACTCATGAGCTGACATTGCAGAGTAAGACGAGTAATAATGATCCTTTATTGGACAACCAGGGGCAGGCGGAGTGAATGAAGCGGTACCACGTACACTCAGTCTTGACCCGCAGCTTCCTGTTCACTAGTCAGCACCCTCAGTTTGTTTTCACACACAGTTGTCCGTCTCATCTTGCCTTTTGTAGTAAGATATTTTAAATTCTGAAAGGAAGTGTTTATTTATAGTGTTCTGCAAAGTCACACAGTTGAAAAGCAGGTGCTGCATTCCTCAACAGAATATGGAAAAAAAAAAAATATATTATAAAATGTACACATACCCATAATGCTTTGGACAGGCATGCCAGAGAAGCTTTTCAGTACTTACTGCACTGCGCCAGGATGCAACGCGGCATTGACAGCATGAACTACAGCTACATGTGATAATGACTGATGACGGCCCTCAGAGCTGCAGTCCTAATGAGCTCAACGCTCATTAATTGTTGAAAGCTGCTGAACGAGAGCACCTGACTTTGTCTCTCGCTCGCAATGTTCTCTCCCATCTCCATTATGTCTTCGGTGTGGCAAAGTCCCAGGCGGTGTCCTGGGCACACTTCCACATGGCGCGCACCAACCGAGTGAAGCCCATGTCCTTGGGTTTCTCCAGCCCACGCATCAGTCGCTGCTTCATGATGGCTATGAACTCCTTGTTACTGAGCTCTCCGTTCCCTGGGGCAGCCGGACAGATGAGGGGAGAGATGGGGAAGAGAGGAGAGGGACAGGAAGGAGGATGATGAGACTTAAAAAAAAAAAAAAAAAAAAAAGTAATACACCTCTACAGGCACCTTATGTCTGCTCATAATTATTTACAGTAAGGATCAGAAGTCACCTCTAAGGAATCAATTCCTAGTACTAGAACTGTTAGTAACAGCAGGGACATGTAAGAGTTACTAATCATTCACATAAGTTATTGATTTATTCACAACTTCACATCCATCCTATACACAACACCAGTTTTCAGGTTCCTGTTCAAGCCATTAGCAACGATAGCTGTGCTGCCTGAGTCGGAGTGTTCAAGACACCTACCCAGAGCAACGGTCTAGTTTCTGGACTGAAGCCAACGTAGAAGTATGAAAAAAGTTACCGTTTGCTCACTGACCACTAGGGGCTGGATACGAATGAGAGTTAACCTCCACTGACTCTAAAGTTGAAATGTCCAATAAAACAGAACAATTTTGGAAACTGTACATATGTTAACCCACTGTCGCCTAAACACAGTGGTCATTGCTGATTTTGCCATTGAAGTGCCATTTGAAATAGAATATTCTGCCTCAAACCTTCGCTGGCAATTCCACGGCGTGGATTGGCTGAAGGATCCGGGAGCCACGGCTAACTTTGATTGACATAAAGTGGTCCTGTTGCAGTCAGCTTCACCTCTTTGCAAAAAAGGTGCAGCACAGTACGATGAAAAAGAGGTTTCAAAACCACCCCCCAGAAAGCCTTGAGGTGACATCATGGAGGTTTTTCAGTAATTATGAAATCTACAATCTGGAGGTATTTGCCTGCTGCACCCACTGAGCCACCTGAGTAGCTCTTGTGCTCCTTCTGCATCATCATAAACTAATCCAGTCGCCAACTTTCAGGTTTCTGCTCCAGCTATTAACACGCTGACTGTATTATAGGAGTCGGGGCCTTCACCCCTCTGATCCAGAAGCTGGCAGACTCGCCTGAATCCAGACTTGCATGGTCAGAAACACTGCTCGATAGGATTCCCACTATTTCTTATACCTACACGCTTGTGAGCTCCCTCTGTGCTGCTTTATAGTTAAATACTTAAATAAAATTGATGTGATCTCCAGCTGCTGACATTAAGTCTTTTTTCATATCTGTATTTAAAAATAAAGCAAAGCCACACCAATCTCATTTTAAAAAAGCTTCTTAAAACAACCTTTACACATTCTTCGCCATATATATCTGTTTGATATCAACTTCAGATGTATTTATTTATAGTGGGAAAAAAAAGTGTTCCTGTTTCACTGGCTGGACTCTACATTTTTATATGGAGTTAAGGGATTGCAAATCCCAGTAGTGAGTGATCCAAATACACACAGATCCCTTAAAGGAGCCATTTTGCCATCAGTAATTTCCAGGGGTGAGACATGATGAGTGTGTCACCTGCTTACCATCACAGTCGAACAGAGCGAACACCACGTCGCACACGTGATCCGACAGCTCCACCTTGGCTACAGTTCGGGCCACCTGCTTCATGGTAGCTGCGAGGCAGAGCCACAAAGAGAGAGAGTCACGTTTTATTGCGAGGAAAGCATGAGTGGGAACACAGGCACTCGAGTCAGCTCACGAATGGCCCATGTGGAGAACACTGTGTGCACAAGTCAAACTACCCTGGATCAATACGAGGCAGGGTTTCCATCCACCAGGGAGACATAAGGGAGAAGCTGAGAGGAGGAGAAGTAGCAGACGAGCCGAGAATGAGCGGAGCAGAGAAACATGGAGGCTGCAATGTAAAAAAATGAACTGATGAAAACCATGTTGGCTTCATTAAAAATCGCTGCTTGTAAGACCTGGGTACAGGACATGAGGGAATGGGGGAAATTATGGAAAAACAAGCTAACTGAGGGGAAAAATGGACCAAATCACACCAAGAACCTCATTAAAGGCCTCCTGTCTTTAGAAAGGCATCGTAGGCTATGACTCCAGACTGTACTCCCACATACAGGAAACTGTGCTGAAAGGCTGTGAAGTATTGGATTTGAGAGCAACATGACTGCGATGAAAGGAATGGAAAAATAGAAACAAAGACATAAAGGAGGAGAAAACAATACAAGAGCTCCTCCAGGCTGGAAAAAGTAGGAAGCGGGTTTCAGGGTCTCGACCACAGTAGGATGCAGATAATTTGAAGACTCATGCCTGGCAGCACTCCATGAAATCCACAGCAGCCTGATGTTTTCAACTCAGAACCTCCTCACAAACATACTAACACACGAAAAAGGTTTCTAGTGTGTTCACATGCAGCTGAAACCAAACTCTGGAAACGAGTTCCTCAGGGTGTATCCCTCAAGTCCTCAACACGGTAGCTGTTTCCATCACTGAATAGATGTACGGACAGAGAACATATGGACGTCTATTAATGGCCTGAACTATCGAAATAAAAAAATGAAGACAATGGTTCATCAAACTGTTTCATATTACAAAAACTACAGGGATTTTATTCATGTGCTGCTGTTACATAAAACTGACTGATACTGTGAGAATCTGACTAAAAATATAAATTCAGTTAAAAGTGTTGAGCCAAATTAAGGAAATGATTTCATACCTTGTAATAAGCATTCTGAGTGATTGCCTTATCTCTGAGCTTTTCATTTTATTAAACTCCATTCATGATTTGATTCATGACTCCACAGATGAGGCAAGTTACAAGGCCCTGCTCCACTTGTGTCGCTGCTGTCATTTGAAAACACTCTGCTGTCCACTGCGTGAAATCTGACTGGCTCACGGCGGCACAACACTGAAAAAGCAATCACTTACAGACTACGACTTCACTTGAAGAGACACCGCAGCAAACAAAGACAAAATAACTATGGCTAGTGTTAAGTTTGCTGTGGAGATGTTGAGCACAGGCCCTGCCAAATCACCAAGACCTTTAATCTTAAGGATTAACATTTTAATGTCAGTCATCTGTGTATTTTTAATGTATATGCTGAACCATATCAAGTCTACTGACAGAATACAAGCTCTTGGTGGGTTTTTTTTGGAGGGAAGAGCAAGCATGCGGGTCAGTAGCGTCTTCAGCCTCCACTCATGGCCTCATGATGATGCTGGCATGTGTCAGCGGGCATTAGCAGTCTCTACTGTAAGTGGGAAGTCATGTGTCATGTGCGCGTTTTTAATCTCAATATGCACCCTACTGCAAGCCTAAGGGGAGACGTGATAAATAACTGGATGGGTGGACAAACAGATGACAAATAGCGTTGGAACTGGTAGCAAAGCCGAGAAAAGAGAAAGATGTGGGAAGCAGATCTGGCTGGCAGGTTTTTCAGCTCTGAGAGGGTGAAAGTGTAAACAGTTAAGTCTGAGGGGAAGTCATTAGGACAATAACATGAATTTCAATGGGAAAGGGTGAACGTGGGTGTACCTTTATCTATTGAGGCTCCTGCCATGTGGTAGAAACTCAAGGCTGTGTCCACGTCATTCACATTCTTGAGGAAAGTAAAGAAGTTCTCCACCTCCTCGAATGTGATTCCCTGAGAAGAAAGGGAGAAAATATGGAACAAAAACAGTGTGGGTGAAAATCTTTGCAACAACTAACGCCACTCCTCCACTTAGAGCGGTACAGTTGTGTCAGGAAGGTTTCAGATACTCTCACAACAGAAGCTGCCACTGCCCAGTGCAGTTTCTGGAAACAGTTAGTGTGACATAAATGACAAGAAAAAGTAGGTTGAGACTTTCACCACACACGGATGAAAAAAGGGAAGTGAATGGACAAGGGAACAGATGCTGCTACACACAAGGACACAAAACAACAGACTCACTGTCATACAACTTTCACACTGCTGATGAGCCCATTTCCAAAGAAAAGTGACAAGTCAATTCTTTGGGGAAACACAACGCTGGCAACACCTACATCATGAACAGCAGGACTACGCTGTTAGGCATTTCTTTTCTCTGAACAAACACTTTGGGGTTATGATGTGCTTGGGTATGACTTCAGCAAATTCACTGATGTGGCTCATTACAGCGAAGTAGAACAAGCTTAAGAGCAGAATTCAGGAAGTAAAAGAAAAAAATCTGCCTTTCACCTATTTTGTCTTCCCTGTTTTATGCTGAAAGTTAAAGGACTGTGACTGAAAAAAAAATGCTTCAACTACTTTTTATTTTTGGCTTCAGTCTAAAACTGAACTAAAAACAGATGACGGATAGAGGAGTACAGAAGGAACAGGACATAATCTGAAATAATGTAATAATGCGGAGAAAGATCTGAAAGAGGGATGAAAGCTCAATTTCTCTTGTGCTTGGCGCAGATGACTGTCAGATAAATGATGTAAGACACTAAATGTGCTATCCACATGATGCAATCTATTACCTCTCACAAACACCATTTCCCAGCACAATCTCCTTTTCTCTTGGGGCATCCACCACACCACCTGCCACATCTCCTCCCATGTAGGCCAGTTTGTTAAAACGCATTCATCAAGCAGCTTACAGTGATGTAAAAACAAAGTGCCACTTCTTTCGATTTTAGGGTTTTATAGATTCAAGGCAATAAAGGGAAAAAAAAAAGATATTAAAATTAGACAGATACATCAGCTCATTACAGCCAATGACAGTGATTAGCTCTGCAGCCTCTCAGAAACACCATCTCGGTGTTCGAAGTTGGCTGTTGTCCCTGTGTTTGCGTGCGTTTTTCCAAGCATGCTCAGATTTTCCTCCCACAACCCAAAAACAACAACTATTTAGGTTGATTGGCAAATTCAAATTGCGCCCAATCAATTATAAATAGAAATAAATCACTAAAGAGCTAGGAAAGACTCTCCATCAACTCATTAAACTCATCCTCATTAAAAAATGATATTTTTTTATATTTATTTCAGCAACAGAAATAAATAATCTTTCTGCTGGTTGTTAATGTACAAATATTGCTGCTTTAATATAGAAAAAAAACATTAACTCTGAGCCTTATTACGTGACAAAAATAGTGTTGTGAAATAAAAGATTTAATACATTTACATAATATTATATGTCAAAACTCAAAAGATTTCAATTTTTAGAACTGGCAAATACAATCCATGTGGCTTGTGAAGAGCATTAATGATTTTTATGAGAGTTAAGTCATGATTAAACATTGAGAAAAGTGACGTTTATCATCCAACACTGATGATACTGATGAACAATGATGTGCTGGCTTTATTATTGATCAGGGGGGTTAATATCTGAGTTTCAGCGCTGAGGCCTTGCTCAAGTTCATTAACGTGCAGTTCCTTGAATGACCACTAGGGGTAGCTCCAAAAGTGACTCAATCTCCACTTGTCTCCATGTTAAAATTTCCAAGTTTATAAAAGAAAGAAATATAATTTAAATCTGGTTTCAAATAAAAAACAGTTTTGGCCTTCATGGTTTGACCACACATCTAACAGCTGTTTGGAGGATGAATTTTTCAGATTAAACTATACAAAGCCATAAATAATTAGGATCATGTTTTTATTGAGTGACAGCTGTATTACAGTTCATGGTGTTAACAGCTTGCTGTCATCACTTCAGTTACTAAGGACTTAGCATTTTCAATGAGTTTGACATTTGAGCTGTTACCATAATTAAGAGCCACGAGCAAAATCACTCTTATTTTAAATATATGATTGCGTTTTATACCAGTGGTTCTTAACCCCCGGGCCGGCACCGGTCCGTGCATCAATTGGTACCGTGCCGCACAGAAAGAATACATTACATACATTATGTTCATTTTACTTATTTTCTGACTCTGAACTATGCTTTATTTTGGAAAATTGCAGGGTTCTCTCCGCCACATCTGTCTATGACTCACTCTCCATGCATGTCAAGAATCTTGCCTCGATCACATATCTTAGCTACATCCTTCTTAAAGGGGCTGCTCCGGCTGGTAATACATAATACATTACTGCTAACTTGAAACCCCCAAGCTAACAAAATAAAGAAAAACGTCTTTGGAAAGTTTCTTTGTGCAGGGTAAAAGAGCCAGTCAGGAGACAGACGAAGAACCTTCGATTTCCAAAAAAAAAAAAAGAAACCTGCATTTAACAGACAATACCAGGAGTCCTACTTGAAATAAGGATTTATTGCGATAGCTTGTCCCCACACCTGCATAAAATGTGGCGACCGGCTCTCTAATGAGGCAATGAAACCTTAAAAACTGCTCCGCCCCTTGGAGACTAAGCATTCTGCATTAAATTAACTTCTGCTAATAAAGTTGCATACACAGTGGATTCACGTTTATTATTACATTTACAAAATACCAGTTTTTATGCCAGTCGTATCATTTTATTTTGTTGTTTTTATCCACTACACCTTAAAGGCCGGTCCGTGAAGATATTGTCTGACATTAAGCCGGTCCGTAGCCCAAAAAAGGCTGGGGACTGCAGCTCTATACCACAGTCAGTACAATTAAATGGATCTGATCAGCATTACCTGACTGCTATTTACTCACTTAATTCCTGTGGAAGGAGTAAAGATGCACTGAGGTTTTTCACACTGCTTCTATATTTGGGCTTAACAGAGTATGTTTTTGTTCATGCCAGACTTACAAGAGCTGATTCTTTTTTTCTTTATTGTCTTGGCATGTAGAGGTTATAGTTTTGTTTTCACACAACTGTACATAATCCTAGAGTGCCAATGATTTACCATTCAAACTTGAATAAAAACATAGGTTTATTTACCTGCGCATCCTTAAACATTTTCTTTAAACCCTTCTGCATCAGCTTGAGTTTACGAGACTGGACGCCACTGTAGGCGAGCAGCATGCCCCCAAACTGTCTCTCTGTAATTCTGCCATCCACAGGATCATTCCTTTCAAACTGGAGAGAGAGAAAGATGGACACTCAGAGATATGCGACGACAAAATCAAAAGAAAATAAATTAATGAGTACCAAAGCACGCCAAGATGGGAAACAGAAAATGCAGTTGAGTCATGGTTGGAGCTGCTATCGGTGGCATTAAATCTGCACATGGAGATTTGAGGATTAAATGTGCATTTTTACTATGTTTTCAGAGAGGGATGCTTAACAACAATGGGCTTTGGTTAGGTCAATACACCACATTTATGAGGATGCTCGACAGCCAAAACGCTCCCTCCATTCTTTCATTATGAATGTGTTGACCTCTGAAAATGTTAATCAGTTGCACTCCTGGCAGACAAAACACAACTACGCCAAAAACACTACACTGGTGTGGAAATTTCAGGTCTTATAAGATGATTCATGCAAGCATCATTGAACAACCTTTCATAAAATTTAAGTACCACTAATAATGGGAAATCTGGGTCATGCTTTATGACAGTCTGTAGAAAATAATACGCTTTTGAGCTGAATGACATTACAAAAGTTACAAAAGTAAGAGAAAATAAGTCTGACAAGTGTGGCGATGGGTAAGAAATAAGATTAGTTAAACAGATGTGTGTTGTTAAATAATGGCTACACATCATGAAGTATAGCCCTTAGTGAGCTGCAGTCTCAGCTATAAATAAATAGAGCTAACACATAGAAGAAAAAAAACCCTGTCAGCTTCATTTGAGATGTTATTTTACTCTCTGGGTACTGTGGTATTTCAAAGAGATGACAGTGATGTATTTCAGACAGATGCTGGAGTTAAGTACAATTCTTGCCCGTTTCTAATTAACAGCTGAACCATGTGCTCAACAACTTACAAGTTGCTGTTAAGGGAGAAACTTGATGTTACTTTGACTGTGAAATATAAAAGCCATCTGTGTTTTCAAACGCGTGACACTGACTGGTGCTTACACACAATCCATAAGCAAATTTGCCGTCCTAATACCCAATTTTCCTTTGTTCGGTGTTTAATCTACACCTGTCAGCGGCTCTTTGTTGCTCCTCAGATTTGAAGGTGTTAGGTTTTACTTGTCACTTCATCCTACAATGGCAGTACATGCTATTTAATACTTTACACAACTTAAGGTGAAAATGTCGTGTCCCTTCCTACAAGTGTTGTGACAGCAGTTTTGTTTGCACACACTTGTCAACATTTATTAGGT
>JAOWBL010000357.1:0-17768 GCA_028564865.1 Zenarchopterus dispar | reverse complement strand
ACACTGGGGAGGGGGGGGGCCCATGTGAGATCTTCTTGTCCCGGGCCCCAGCAAGTCTGTCAACTGGCCTGCATGTAAGCATAATCAGGGGGTGGGGTTTTTTGTTTGAATGATGGTGTCAAAAAGCTAGGAGTCAGCACTTCCTAGTTGTAAATAAAAACTTCTGAGCAGCAAATAAAACCAAACAGAGTGTAGTTATTATAATTTTCAAGATGACAAGACTTGTGCTGTTAATTGTACTAACAACACATCCAACAGTTCTTGTTTTTATTTTCCTTCTGAGTGAATTGTTTTTTAAATGTCACTTTACAATATGTACACTTATCAGACGATTCTTCCAAACAGCTTAATGAACATGGTTGGTGCAGGTGTAGTGTGAGCACCACATAAGATTAGCTATTATATTATATTTCAGCATTCTTCAGGCGTTAAACTGCTAATACTTCAGTCTGGATTCAGATGACCTCAATTCAAAGGAGACGCTCCAGAAATAGATGCAGCATGTATCAATGTAATTTTATCTGACCATCTTCAGTGTTTACTTTTTGTTCTCTTTATCCTGTGTCAGATTCGTATAAAGTAACTTTTAAAGGCAAATGGAAGAATCTTTGGCTTGATTCACAAAGGAAGAAGAGGGTTTTTTTTGTGAAGAATGCAACACACTGGAAATGAACTGTTTTAGTTCATTAGATTAAAAGCAGCAAAATAAATAAGTAAACTGTGAAAATCTTACAAAGAAAACAATGGAACCAGCCAATGACTGACCTCTTTGACAAGTTTATGCCACTAAGCTGTTTGGTGTTGTAATATTACTCAAACACTGGCCGGTCCGGATACAGACGGAGGAAAAATACTGCTTCTGTATTTTTCTTCTGCTTCTTGGCCAACTGACCCAATCTACTTACATTTTTTGAAATCACAAAACCTTATGATGTTGACAGTGTAAACCATCTCAAGTTAGTAATACATTAGCAATAACAGTATTTTCTCATTTATAAATGAGTCAAAAAAAAAAAAAACCCAACCTGTTTAGTCTGTTATAGAAGTTTGTGCTGAACAATCTGAGTCAAAATGCTTCTAATAATATATCCTTTTTCATAACTCTAAGATATTGATGATGGGTAAGATGTAAAATATAAATCTGAAATAAGATGCCGCTATACTGGCTGGTTTGTTTGCTTAGTATGAACACTAAAAAAAACAGAAAAAAGCACAACCATCCATTTGAGCCAGATGTTGCTGAGCTCCACCTCCTACGGCCCTGAAGAGATAAAACTTTTACAAAAAAACTAAAGAACGTAGAAGAATAACACAATACACGTTCATAGGCTAAAAAAATGAAGCCAATATGGAAATGAAAAAGAAAATTCAGTTCCAACACTGGGCATCTGTGGGTGACCCTGTTGCTGACTCAACCCTTATTTCTGCTGCAAAACTGGACTTTTTAAACACAGGAGTCAATGGAGACTCACTCATTTTTGGAGCCAGCCCCCCAGTGGTCACTCAGTGAACTGCAGCTCCAAGAACTGATCAACCCCCCCAGACCACTGTGATAAAATGTCTGACTTTGAAGTGGTACAAATGACTACTTTGTTATCCACAACTAATTTCCTCTTGTCCAGTTTTCTCAGCTATTTAAGTGATTTAAAAGGGCTGAAAGCTACTCATTACGTTTCAGTGACCGGTACATACTGTTGTGTGGGAATGCGAACTGTGATGTGGTTCTAAAATCAGATAGATATCTTAAGTCTTACATAAGAAACCAAGATGGCAACAGCTAAATCACAATTTAAAGTCAAAGTGGCTACACTGATATTTGTTTGTAGTCTGTTGCCTCACTTACTTGAAATTTGATTAAATCCACCTACTTTACACCTGCAAAGGTCAAACTGTGCTATACTGTGTTGGCCTAATCTGCATAAATACCGAAACATAAAATTGTGATCAGTCCTAGCTCTCAGCTCTGACGCTTTCTGTGGTACATGTCTCGTCCTGTTCGGCCTTGTTATGTCTGGATTTGTTCCGCAGCTTTTATTTTATTTTTTTATTTTTTTGTACTCTGGGAGATAAAGCAAACAGATGGCCCTCTGCAGCCTCACCTTGCAGTCACAGCCCATCTGGTAGCGCTGGCTGAGGCTCTTCTTCTGGGTGGTACTCAAGGAGTCCCAGGGCATGATGTAATCACACAGGGTCACATGCATGCGTCCGGCTGCCTCGGCCTTGCCTGGGAAAGAACAAGCAGCGACACACACCTTTAAAATGACACACGTGACGGGGGACTGAGTCAAAACAAGACTGGCGAAAAAACAACAAGCCCCAGATGGATCGGCAGCATAAAGTTCCCAATGAACAAACATAACAGATTCATGAGAAAAGCTGATACAATCTATTTTGTTTCAGAGTGATACCTGCAGACATCAACACAACCCAGCTGTCTTTCTGAAAAGCACGAGTCTGTGTACCACAAATAGTCAAACAAGTCAAAACAAGGCGATATTTTAAGCTGAGTTTACAGATCTGCTCCCCACCGCCGTCTGCGAGTCTTTACGGTATGTCCTTGCAGACGCGACTGTCTCACATTTCACTGTAACTCCAATGCTTGACCCTTCAAGCTAAAGAGAAGACGAATCATTTCAAAAGTTGCCCTGCTCAGCAGAAAGATTACTTTATTTCCCATTGCTCAAGTCTGCGAGAGGAAACGCTGGTTTCAGCAGTTCCTCCTCTTACAACTCTATGTAATTAGGGGCGAGTTTCTGCGGGTTCATCTCTGTCAGGGATGGAGAAACCAGAGGACGGATGACATCATGATACTCTGAGTCTCCCGTACTGTCTCATTCTGATGCTGGCTGCATGTCATTCTTCAATTCACTCATTTAACATGCAAATGGGAAAAGAATATTTTAACACATGAGGACAATGATGTCTAGTTGGGCGACCATGCGTCACTTGTACAGCTCTTGGGAATGTTTAGGATAATATTTTCCACATACATGTGCAACTCTACCATGCCCAAGCACACCTCTCAAACCACTTAGAGACGAGGAATCAAACCATGATTGAGGAGGAAACAGAACACGAACCAGACTTTAGGGTCCAATCCTAAAGTCTCGGGGGCAGTACAGTAGATTACCTAGCGTGAGCGTAACCTACAGCAGCTGTTTTACTTTGCACCTCTACAAAGGTGTGAGGGCTCGGCTGAGCCTGTGTGCCGTCCATTTCATCATCAAAGTCTTAACATTCGACTCCGGACTACTTTTCCGAAGAAAGATTTTCAGATGCAATTAGTAAAACATACAGAGAAGTTCAATTTAACTGAGCTATGTATTTATAGCACCAAATCATGACAAATGTCATCTCAAGACACTTCAACTCATTTCAAATTGGTCCCATTAATAGAAAGCCCATAAAACTAATTATAATACCAGAGACATGTCTAAGGAAACAGGCTGCACCAATCCATCGTCCTGAGTAAGCACGAGGTGACTGTAGAAAGAAAAAACTCCCCTTTAACAGGAAGAGACCAGACTCTGGCAGAATCAGACTTGGGAAGGGCGGTCACCTTGACCAGTTGAGTCAAGGCGGGCAAAGACGGATGTTTTAGCCAGATCGTTATGAATTAAATCTGCCATTCTTTATGCTGCGATTAGACTGTGAGGTGCTTAAATGTAAAATACTCAGCACCGCTACGTGTCAACAACTGTTGCGTCTGTCCACGTGTGAAATCAGGCGCCACCTAATACCTGCATAAGTGTTCAGGAAAAAGACAAAGTCAGTACACAAACTGAAAAGTCTCAGAAATGTTGTAAAGTTTCCTAAAATGCAACAAACACATGCATTTTAATTTGTTCATTTATTTGATACAAAGCACAAAGGAAATCATTTTTAGTATCTTTGTTTATCAGTGTCATTTAATTTTGAAAATTTCCCTTATCAGCTTTTATTTGATCATTTTGAGCCAGACTTTTTCCATCTACAGGCACAAGTCGGTCCAAATTCCCTTATTTTTCTCTTCCACCAACACTTGAGTCAACATTTTAGCTGCTTAATGCCAAATCCACCAGCTTCTCTGCGGAAGAGCTTCTTAGGAGCAGAGTAAGTGAGTTTTTGGAGGCTTTTCAATAAAAAGGAGCTCCCTACTCAGTAAACACGGCACACTTGCAGCCAGTCAGCTGAACAATGGACTGCTGAGTCAGCGGCTCCGGAGCTCAAACGACTGCTCCAGTTTACCCCTTTGTGTTACTTTGAGTACTTGTGTTAATATGAAAATGTCTACAGCTGCTGTCAGATTACCAATCTTGAAGGGACACGCTGCCTTGTGGACGTGGAACAGCCACTCAGGTATGAAATGTGTCAGGGGTTCCAGTTATAGCATGACAGACAAGATCCCTCCCAGTCTCCACAGGGTTTAGTCAGCAGCCTATCATTACCCATAATAACATAAACAGTCAGCCCTCCAACATGCCCGCAAGTATTTATCTGCTCTCATGTTTGTCTGAGAACACCTGCATGTCCATATCTTATCTGTTCCCAAATTCCTCCTTCTTTCCTGTATCTCTGTCTGTCTGTCTGTCTGTCTGTCTGTCTGTCTGGCTACAGGTATAGTAAATCACATCTTGTTCTTGTGACAAACCTCGGTTAGCGTCACAATGCTGAGATCAAAGATATCTTACTTGTTTAAAACAGTACCGGTGACTTAAAGGAACACAGACGAGTGGATTTACAACCAAGTTCAGCACAAACCTGAGATCAGGTACTCTTTCTTGCCGGTGGCATCCAGGGTAACGCCACAGACAGCGGACACGGGAGCAGTGAAGACCGCCTCGATGTCCTGGTTAGGTCCCTTGAACATCTGGAAGACCATGGCGGGTGATGTGTGAGTGTGTGATTGGCAGGGGGAAATCAGAGGTAACAATGAGACACTCACTGTCTGCACCGTCCAAACGTCTTCAATAACACACTAGTGTGTGGGGAGGACTTTCTCACCTTGATTTGTTTGACATCATACTGGATCCTCTTGATGGGGTTCCCATAAATATCGTTCCCAGAATCCACTTCGCTCTCTCCCACCACTTTGGCACGAATCACTGGCAGGAAAACCCAAAGACAAGGCGTCAGATTCAAGGCTGAAACTAACAAACACTTTGACAGTTTATTTAGTTAACTGAATATCACCTCTTGTGTTGGCTGAGGTGCAAAGAAATGATCCATTTGAAATTTATCTGCATCACATATTTTTGACCACCTCAAATACACACAAATATTAAATGCAAGATATTTTTATGTTTAAGGAGGAATACGAAGTATTTTTGCTTTTTGGTTGACTGATAACGTTGTTTATTGCAGCGGTCTTATTCCCAGGAGCATACAGATGCCCGAAACAAAAAAAACAAAACTAATAACAATCACAACACTGTCAAAGATCAAACACTGAACTTTTAGAAAAGCTCAATTTCACCGAGCCATCATTTCACATTAACCCTGGAGAAATTTCTGTGCAGAAATACCAAATCCTGTCACAAATCCCATCACAACTTGTTCCCAAAAAAGAAGACTAAAGTCTTCAGAAGATCCCTCTTCCTCCCCTTATGATTAAAAAAAAACAAAACAACCTATAAACCCACCACTTTACTTGGTTTCAGTAAAGTGTTCTCTTGTTGGTTGTGTTGGATGCTCAGGAGGCAGGTGACGGAGTCACAAAGAAGTTCCCACTCAACATATTCAGCAATCACAAAAAAAACAAACACACACACACACAAAAAAACATGTTTGGGATAGTTTCAAACTGAACACAACCAGATGGCACAACACACCCTGACAAAGAGATCTGTTGTCTTTATAGTCGCGTAGGCGAGTGTCAGCGAAGGAATCCCAGAGAAAAAGAGAAAAAAAAAGATGTATTCTAAAAGAGATGGTGTTAACACCCAGCATCCACCCTGATCCATGGTTCAAATGCAAAAAAAATTAGAAATTGGCCCATCTTAGGTTGAAATCTTTAAACTTGAATTTAAGAAACAATGACACAGACCCCTGAATTAGCCTCCTGAGTCTTATCAGTGACTATGTGTGCATCACACTTTAATCAAATATGGTGCCAATAACACACCACACATTAAACTATCTTCTAAACATGTCCACTGCTTCATCCATTCATCTTCTATTCCCTTTCTGGTACCGGGCTGTGGGGGAGACAATCTGACTAGAGACTGAATAGACCTCCCTCTCGACAGTCACCACTTCCGGCTCCAGTAGGAGACATCGAGGCGTTACCGAGCAAACTGAAATATATATAATCTCTCTGGTAAATCCTGGGTCAGCCCCGAGGCCTTCGGATGGAACATGTCCAAAACCTCTGGCATGGAAGGCGTCAGGAAGACATCCTGACCAGAAATCCAAACCACCACAGCTGGTTCCTTTTGACACGGAGAAGCAGTGACTCGACTCTGACCCATCCCACATGACTCACCCAATCACCTAAGGCTAGCCCCGCCACCCTTTGAAAGAAGCTCACACTCGCATTCGTGACCTCATTCTTTCATTCACTCCCCTCGGCTCATGACCACAGGTGAGGGCTGGAATGTGGATGGACTAGGAAATTAAGAGCTTTGTCTGTTGGCTCAGCTCTCCTTTCACCATAACAGATGCTGCCTCTATTTGCCCGTCATTCTCCCTCTACTTTCTACTCTCACTCAGGAGCAAGACGCTGAGATATCCAAACTCCTCGATTTCAGACAGCAACCCCTTTTTCAACTAAGGACCATAGCCTCAGAGATGGAGGTGCTGATTCTCATCCTGGCTGCTTCACCCTCCAAGACGCCAACGGAGCCACATCATTGGCAAAAAGACGCAATCCCAAGCCGACCAAACTGGAAACCCTCCAAACCTCTGATTCTCCTTTCTCTGCATCACGGGCTAACAAGAGAGCCCAAACAAGCTCCACAGAAGCCTGGAGTACAGGATCCAACAGTAGTCAAGCCAGAGAAGCTCCAGCTTGAGGTTTGCACCAGGCCAACGCTACATGAGATCCAGACACATGAATGAACTTGGCCTGCAGCACAAACGTTCAAAACAAAACCAGGAAAACCATCAGAGAACAAGAATTAAGGATTATGAATATGATTCGAAAGCTGATATACAGAGACAGAGTTGGCCGGAGGCTCGCTTCTCACGATGTGTGTGTGCGCGTGTTTTCATGGATCGACTTAATTCGAGCTTGAGCTACGCATAGGCCATTTATTCAGAATGGAAAAACCGAGCAACAGAGAGGAAAAACATGCATATAATAACCAGAAACAGAGAAGAGACGCACATAAAGCACACTGAGATGGCAACTAGCACTCTTACACCCTTGGGTTCAGTTTATGGCTTGGAGCAGTCACAAATACAGGGGTTCACTGCTCCCAGAGTTAATAACGTCTCTGGTTCTCCTGCTCCGTTCCCCTCTAATTTTTCATGCTGATAAAAGAGGAATGCGATTCTGGAGACTCTTTAATAACCGACTGCTGATTACTCAATGAGTCCATAAAACCTTAAGAATGTCAGAAACAAACCAACAAACTGAACACTTTCATGACACGACGCAAATACGAGACACTCGGAGCAAATGAGATGTGTTTGAACACATCACATCGTCACTTCGGTTACCAAATGACACCAGCATAATCTATACTTTAAAATAAATGATACTTTTGTTAAAATAGCAATAACAGTTGCCATGTTTTACTTAAAAGTACACTGCTAGGTTTTGATTTCATTAAAGAGTCTTAATCTTGGATGATGTTTGTGGAAATGGAGATCAGAGGGGGCTAGCACAGAGGTAATTCACCTACTTCCAAATACACTCAACATCCATTTTAAGCCTCTGACAAGAATCAAAAATGTCATTTGAACTCAGTAATAGCATGGGTTAGGGTCCCTGTAGATAAACTGAGGTCATGTAAACTTTGTAAGTGTGCAGAAAGTATATAAAAGACCCACTCATGCAGGAATTTCCTTCCAGATGTTGCAACCTCATTATAAGGTCGGGCTAGTTAACTTCTGAAACTGCTGTCAAAAGGCACAGAAGGAGTTCATGGCCTCCAACACTCGTCCACTGAGCTAATTTAATCAATACTGATAAATTTTAATTTATTAGGAATCAGCTATGATGCTGAACTTAGTGAAGCTTGCACTGCATCTGCAGATCTTTTATCCTCTGAGTTGTTTTGACACAACTGCCAACAACTTTATTGTATCCATTTACTCACATTTAATTTAGCTACTCATAAAAAGGAACAAATTCTTCACTGTGAGCCATTTAGTTTGCAATTTTATGGAGACCAGAACGGAACCAAAAAAGGAGACCCAATCCGCCGTTATTCTCCATCAGAACGCTCCGTCATGGGTAAGTCCCTTTAAAACAACATTTGGAGTGATAGTTTCTAAACTCCCGTCATCCATTCTGACCTGATTTTTCAGATCTCTAAACTCGGTTTTTGTGCAGGTGGATAACTGGGAATGAACATGGGAGAAAACGGAGGTCCTGATTTTGGCAGAGCTGCACTTTGCAGGTGAGCTTCGGTAAAAAACTAGAATGTAGCCTGTTGTTCATTTCACTGTTTTGCTTTGAACTTCAGACATCTTTAACGCTCCTCGAGGTTGTTTGTTTGTTCTGTGGTGCTGCTCTTTTTGTTTCAGCTTCATTCAGGCAAAAATGAACACAAATGTTGACCGTACTGATAAAGAGCGAGCTCTTTATCATTTGTTAGTGTGTAGGTGCTCATGATGTTACTCCCAGTATCTGTATGACATGAAAGTGACCAGCCAGTTCACTTAAACGCTTCCTGAACTAGCGACTCTGTGCTTTTCTAATCAACTTTAAAACATAAATAAAAACAGGCAAGTCAAGCATTCGTGTTGCATGGTGCCCAAGCTTCATTGATTCGCTGTCGTCACAACTATTCCTTCTCATGCAAAAGTGAGGACAAGAGGAGGAAAATCTTACAGAAGCTGTCTGAAAATGTGAGCTGGTATGTGCATAAACAAACAAAGCTGCAACTGGCTTCTTTCTACAAGGATCAGCTGTTCCTCCACCATCAAGCTGGGCCATTTGGAGCAACTACAAACACTTTGTTTTCCTGCCACATCTGGGAACAGATGTGCAGTTTTAATGATGAAGCTACTCAAAGGCAGGAATAAGAACACACATTGTTTTTGGCGGATTTATAATATTATGTGTATGTATGGTTCTCTTTTAGAAATCACTACAATCATGGGAATATGCACACATGCCTGAATTCCACTCCTAGTTTTATACACGATAAATACACAGAAAAATAAAGTATCAGCAAAAAAAAAAAAAAAGAACTCAGCACAATTTAACCTATTGCGAGACTGAAAGACTTGCCAGTGAAATAGAAAAACGTTCTTTAATGACAAACGTTAAGTGACCTGAACTGCTGAGTGGGTAAAAAAGAAAAAGAGGAAGAAGACTAGAAACCTGACCTTCATCTGCATCTGATGACCACACAGCTGGTACATTTCCTAACACAAAGAAAAAAAAAGCAATCCCTAAACCTCTGTTTTCTCTGTTAACCGATTACGAAAAGTCATCGATGTGCACTTTTTAGTGTCGATGAGTCGTATATGACTGCATAAATGTCTTATCTAAACAGGTCTTTACAGAGTGGGATGTTCATTTATTATTTTAATAGACCACAGAAAGAGCAGAGAGCTCATGTTATCTGCTGCCTTTGCTCTAACACTCACCCATGTGCAAACATGGTGAAGAATGCATAAATATATTCTTACTTTATAAAGATCAGCTTTTGTGCAGGCAAAAGCCAATGTTGTGTCTCCTCTCATCGGGCTACTGCGTCTGAATATCTCCAAGTGATCACCTTTCATTGTGGTTTTTAGACCTTTTTTCTGTTTACCCAGGTACAAAAACAACCTGTGCTTGAGAGCTAAACCTTAAAGTCACTCTACATAGCAATACCACTTCTGACCACATGGGGGCTTACAGATCAGCTTACAGCAGCCATTTGTTGGCTCACAGCACAGCTGCTCTGGGGCGTGGGGTGGGGGCAAGCCTTGCAATACCGTTTTCTTGCACTAGAGGTGTACTTTGCTTGGTCTTCCACCAGCAGTTGACACGTGACCTTCTTGTGATATGCTGCCCCCATGTGGCCAGGAATCGTAACACTACAGAGAGTGGCTTTAAAGCAACAAAAATGTCATTTTTTTTGTTCAGTCTCTTGCTCGGTTTTTCTCTTCCGTCATTACGCCCTCGAGTCTTTCAGTCGCCAGTTCTTTTAAATGTTTTTTTGTCACCCAAAGTAACTCAGCAGGGATGGGAGATAACAAGAGCTGAACAATATTTCCTAAAAGCAATACAATATTCCTTCAAATGAAATTAAAAAATGATATTTTAGCATTAAAAAAAACTGTACAGCTTTAAGGGTGAAATCAGATGATTTATGTATTTGTAATCTAGATAAAGATTAATGTTGAATTCAAGGCTACTGGAAACATAATGCTGATAAAGAGAACACATGGATGAATAAATATCTTTTCTAATCAGCTTGGAGCAAAACTCGCACCGTTAAACAGTTCGGCAGCACTCGGATGCTTATGCAAATGTGCAGCAGCAGCCAGGGCACACGCATAAACACACGCAGCAGTATACCTGGCTGGCGCTCGCTCCTGCATTCCTCCCAGTTTTTCCACTCTCATTTCCTGACTTCATTCGAAGCCACAAAGTAATTAGCAAAGAATCAGCAGCAGGACGCAGCACTGGGAGGAAATTACCCTGTTATTTACAATGGATTGCTACTATAGGACTTTATCTGTCTACCTCTGCGCAGCAGACGTGTTTACCTCTCCGTTTCCCCCTGCAATAAACCCAGAGCTGATCACCCTGTGCAGTCTAAACAGCATGTTGCGGAGGTGGTAGATTACACAGCGTGACGCTACAACAGCATGACCACCGAGGGCCTGGAGGCATCCGGGTTTTCCCGCAGGTTGGTCCTCGACATTGTGTGATCAGCAGCAGTCAATCAGCAGCCTGGAGCCCCATCCATAAACCGCCATCTGACCCACATTTCAGCTGCTCCCCTACTCTCCCGACCAGGATGACGCTTAATGACTTATACATGTGTATCAGTTGCACTACGCAATGTTTTCCATGCAAACTCCACATGAATACACACACACCACATCCTAAGTGCCCCCCGTTCATCCATAGCATGACTATCCAGTTCTCTTTTCGTACTCCAGTGACCAGTAAGCCATCCCTTACTTTCCTGATGTGGTTTGTTCAGCTCCAGACATATGTGGGCCTTCTGTTTAACCTGTCATTTGAACAGAGACGAACCGCCCTCAAACACAATTCAGACGGCTTTCAGGACCTCTGGCAGCATCAGCAATACAGCCTGAAAGCTCTGGTTTTCCCTGTGAGGTCTTAATGATAGTTAGCGGAGCAGCGCGGCTGCCGGTGTGGGGGGGCAGATCTAAACACAGACTCCAACAAACATGACAAGATCAATACATTCAAGGCAGGGTATCACCCACCATGAAAGAGTTTTATTGACTTTTGTGTGCATTTGTTCTTTTGATTTTGAAAACATGTTATTAAAGCTGCCAATTTTTATAATTATACTTAGGAATCCGGTATTTTTTCAAATCTCTGATTTATTGCTTGAATTTGATTTTAAAGCTACTATAGGTAGTATTTCTTAGATATGTAACATCTCCAGTGAGGAAACTAAGTCTTCTTTTACTTCAAGTTAGAAAGAATCTTCCATCATATAAAATAAAGTTTTTAAAAAAATCATCCCTAGTGTCAGAAGTATAAAAAAAGAAGCATTTCTTTGGTCTGCAGACACTTCTTTTAATGAGAACACACACTTGAACACTTTGAATTTCTTACTGTGTTGATAAAGAGCATAATGGCCCAGAATAGCATTTGACCTTCTGAAGGCCTGAAACAACTGTCACACTGGTAGAACTGGGCCTTTTGTTTGGGCCACTTTGACATTAAAACTAATCTGAGAAAAAAATAAAATAAAATAGAGGGAACATGCTTATCAGTATCTCCTGACGCACATACAGTAATCTTGCAAGGACGGAGTATTTTGTTTATGTAAATATGTGACCTTGTGGACATGGTATTTTACTTGAGCACATAATTTGATTGGTTTTTTTCCCTCCCAATCTCTGAGCTCTTTCAAAACATGAAACATTTTTTTGTTCCAAACACAGATATTAACTACCAAGGACATGTAAAGTCATGATTGGAGCCCAAACGATTTATCGTCAGGAAAATATTATTGGCTGATATTAAACATTTACTGGAATGTGCATTATAATGGTAGACAAACAATTAAAAAAAAAAAACACCCCTTAACCCATGTTGTGAGTGCTTATGTTGCATAGTTTGTACTCTGAAACTATGTTTGTAACTCCACAAACAAAACTGTAAAAGATTTTGTTTTAAGTGCTATGTGTTGTGAAAATAAAACATGTTTATCCTTAGACTCCACCGTTATGTCTAAGTGACTCATAAATGTTAAGAAAACAACTTATCGGCCGATGTATTGGAATATGTCAATTTTAACACCGCCAAATACCTGTCTTGATCTTAAAAACTTCATATCAGTCGGAGTCCAGAGTATTTTTTTAAATATCGTTTTTATTTTTGAGCAGGTCATTGTTGAGGCCACTTCTGTGGACACGATGTAATCCTTTCACAAACAAACAACGGCATGCTCACACTGTATTTCTCCCCATCATCTGTGTTTATGTTTCTCTTAGTATGAACATGAATCAAAATATGTCTCTGTTGTTCAACATGTTCATGATGGATTTAACTTTGAAACTGCAAAAACATCTTTAAATGGTCATTTTAGTTCACGTGACACATTGACCAGATGAAGCGGTTAATATCAAATAAACCATCCAAACCCATGCACTAGAACCATGCACTAGAACATGGCTTTTCAGTAACTGTTCACTTGTGTGACCGCGGCCGTGAAAGGGTTAAAAACATTCTTTGTTCTGTATTTTTGAGCGGCTCGGTTTCGCAAGAACTTCTCCTCGGCATCAACCACAGAAAGAGGAGGACTTGGCCAGGTTGGAAAGTCGGTATCCTGTCAAATCTTAAAATTTCTCCTTTTGTCCAAATAACACTGAAAACTGGAAAAAGCCAACGTTCAGACACTAGACGCCGAGACCGAGGCAGTCCGGCGTTGGTGGCAGGCGTTTGAACAAATGTCACAACTGTTGCAATGAGCTGTCCTCCAAAAACTGTTTTTGTTTTTTTTTTTACAACTTATGTAGAGGAATAGACTGAAAACCACTGACACGACAGCCTGATGATATACAGCAGGGAAACCGCTGGCCAGCTGTTGCCTGGAGTCCTCCGTGGGTCCAACTCTGAGACTTGTTCTGGTCTCAGTCTGGTTTCCACAGCTGCCGAGTCCTTCTCTACATTCACGACCGGGTTGTTCTGGACAGACTCTACATGGTTGGGCTTTAAGAGTTGTTTTTGGGATGAAAACAGCTTGATGAGAGAAGGCGAGAGTAATTTAAAAAAAAAAAAAAAAAAAGCAACTGCAAAGACGTGAAGTTATGTAGGGACAAAACGAGCCACAGAGTGGGCTCCTAATTCTCAACTAAGATTTAAACAAACATTTATTTGTTATAGTTTAATAAACGGTTAAAAGGCACATTTTAAGATTCCTAGCATGTATCGACTTGTAAAAAGTTATTTTTAATCAAACACTGATCAATGAGCTCTTAAAGGTTTATGTGTTTTACACTCATGCAAGGGAAGTTGCTTCTCCAGTCACCAAACACCTGCGCTGTGGGTAACAATCGCACGTCTCGTAACTGTGACACATTGATACCGATGTCATTCATCAGTTCACCCCACGCAGAGTGAAAGATTTCAGATATTGTTTTGGATATACCAACGCAGAAAAGTCATCAAAAAAAGCTAATGGCGTGTACTTTTCCACTGGTTGGATGATGATTAGCTGAAAGGTTTGTTCAGGCCAAAAAAAAAGGCCAGACAACATTACGAAGTGGACAAAGAGACAAAAGATCAACAAAAAGGTACAAATAAAAGAAAATAAATAAATCAGACTAATGCAGCGCGGCAATCACGAGTATTTAATCCTTTGTTTAAAAAGCAGAACTTCATCAACTGTAACTACTGGTCCCCCCAACACACACACACACACACACACACCAGGCCAAAACTAAAGAATCAACAACAGCACCAACATCCCAACGTTTTTTGAATTTTTCTTGGACAACAAGACTCAGTCTCAGACAAGCCGTCCTCTGGCTGACGTCTCACTAGCAAACGGCTTCTCCTTCTCACAAAAATCCCTCCTCCCTGGATGCTGTAATTTGAAGCACGTGGGGCAGTTACTCAAGTTAAAGAAGGATAATGAAAAGAAGAAGAATTAAATGATTTTGTGAAAAGTGAAGTCTAACTGATGTTGGAGGGCTACACACCCTCTGAGAGAACGCCATTTACGCTCAGCGGGTCGAGCCTTGGATCGTGGTTGTTACTGGATCATATGTGCAGATACTTCCTGGTAAAAAAAAAAAAAAATCAAACTGTGTTTGAGTGACGGGCCTTGGATTGATTTTGTGAAGAGCCAATGCCACACCACAGAGGTGAGAGGGCTTCGTGCCTGCAGCAACTGGACACTCAGTGGGTTACTCCTGGACACAGTCGTGGTGACACAGAGTTGAGGATTTCCACCAACACCTGCCTGAAGTTTCACCAGGAGGTTTGGCTCACTACCTCTCCAGCCAGTGTGCCAACAGAGTGGGTGCATCTTTGGCAAGAGATAACTGCACCCTCAAAGCATAAGCGGTAAAATATAATGAGGTCGTAAACTTAGTCTGCAGCTAAAAATATTCAATATCTGTAATGAGCATTTATGGTTTAACATCTGAGTAATGTGGTTTGATGAAAAGCACAATGCTGGCTTTCTCATGGTTCTGAAGCGTAATTTTACATCCGTGGTAACTGCTTTATTGATTTACATGGACTTTAAGTACACATCAAAAGACGACGTGACTGTGGCTCAATAAAGGGACTGTTGTCCACTCCTCTGCTGACAGCAGGGTGACTCTGGTCTTCCAGACCGCCAGTCAGTCTGAGGACAATCTGACTGGGCAGGGCGGCGGGGAAGTTCCCCTGAGGGCACCAGATTTGTTTGAAAAGAGGATGTTTGTCTCCACACATGGTATATTGCATGTGTTATTGTGGGGTGGATGCATGACGCTGCACAACTTTTTTGGCCTGTGGTCTGACTTAGAGCATCATTTGCGTGAAAAGTAGAAGATCTCTCTCTCTCTCTCACACACACACACACACACACACACTTTGTCAACCAGCAGAACAGGACTCTATTCCATCAAAACAAATCTCAATTGTCAGACCACAATGCCACTTTGTTGTAGCCACATTTCATCCAGCTCTTCTCGGACATTTTGCTTTTGAAAAGCCCTGCAAACCTCATCCCAACCTCACTTCTCCACACCTCTGCATCTGCCGTGCATCATCCGTGCACTTCTCACGGCAGATTGGGATTATTTTGAGCTGCGGCTTCATCCTCTGATCCGCCCTGCAATCAGGACCTGACAGTGACACCGTTTAGTGGTCTCCAGAGGCATTCACGTACACCCCCCTTCTGTGAGAGCAGGCAGAGCCCTTTCTGAATCATGTACCTGCTTTTACAAACAAGGTGAGCACACCTGTACAACTCTGCTGTGAGACATCCTGTCTCCAAGGAGCGCCAGCTCAGCGAAAGATTGACTCACACCTGAAAATAGATCTGTTATTTATCAAAATGAAGTTACACAGATGTCCCCCCTCCCACCCCAACACACACACTTGTAGAAAAGAGCTGAAACCTGGAAAGAAAGTCAGAGCTGCAGTTGTGTGGTTTTTACCTTTTTTTTTTCTTTAATTCTCAAGGATACGGTGCATATTTGTACTTGCACTGGTATTTTTATTGTATTTTTCCCCTCCCCTCCTAAAACACACCCAGACCAGCCATCGACCATGCACAAATAACTCCTCCAGCTGTCTATGTGGGCCTCGAAAGTGCATGTGCATTTTCGTGTGTGTCCCTACGCTGCAACTAGAGCGAAGTTGGGAAAGCCCCAGAAACAGAAACATTCCTGTAATTCCTTCCAGCACCACTCTGTGCAGGAAGAAACTGGACAGGAATGGAAATTTTATTTTTTTAGATATTTTTTTTTTTTAATAAAAAGGAGGAAAGCTTGTGGTGTGACACATTCTGTGGTTTAGATTCAACTCCCCCTTCCCCATCTGTACACTCTCCATCATTTGTACTCCTCTCCCTCCTTGTCCTTTCTCCTCTTTGGTGCCACGTTGCCCTGCAAAATCTGAGCAACACCGCTTCATCCGGAGCTGCAGAAGGTAAAACTTCAGACCCAGTTCGCAGTCATGATCCCAGACTTCCTTGTGTGTTGTCGTCTGACACACTCCTGACATAGAGCACACATCAGTGAGTAGCACAGATGCCCTTCTCTTGAACTGGTGTTCATATCAATACTTTGGGATGTGTCCTTCAATATAATCATGCATTTGTTTGTGTCCATTCCAACTATTTCTCCACACAATTCAATATTTTCCATCTCTCTGCTTCCCACAATTGCATTTTTGAAGAGATCTAAGGTTGGACAGATTATAAAATACGTCAGTGGGATGTGAGAGCTTTTTAGGATTGTGCAGGCTGAACGCAGTGCCAGCTGCGTGTGAGCAATGGCCTTGGCCCTAGTGGAGCAACAACCCCCCACGCACACAGTCAGGCTTTCCAGCGGTTTCCAGCAGCCTCCCTCAGCCCTTCGACCCACTTCAGATGGTTGGCTGAGACGTGCAGGGGCCCGGTGCAACATGGGTCGGTAAACAACAACAACAACAACAGCAGCAGCAGCAGCGGCAGCAGCGGCGGAGGACCCCCGCTCTGTACTCACCTACATCCGCGTTGCAGAACGCCTGTTGCGGATGCACCGGAGCGCAGCTGCACGCCTCCACCAGCTCCTCCGCCCGCCACAGGACCAGCAGCGCGACCGTACAAAGGATGCCGTTAACGGAAAACGGCATTTTGGGAAACACCGACGCGATGTTTTTCAGCCTCTTGGTTGTTGTTGTTAACGCTGCGCAGATGCGTTGCGGCGTAGACCCAGCGGCGGCGTCCTCCCTCCGCGCTTTCAACCGACACAGACGTCAACAACAGCCGGACTGCCTCGTCTCTGCTCCGGTGTGGAGGCTGAGGTGAAACGCTGTGATCGGAGCCTCCCGGAGGCTTCCAGGCCCGCTATCCGCAAACGTCTGTCTGTCTAGACTGTTTTTGTTTCAGAGAGCGAGAAGGTTTTATAAAGCTGCCTGCGCGGCTCCTCCCCCCCGGCGGTGACGGGTGAGCCGGCAGAGGGCGCTGTGTGGCCCGCGGGGAGCCGGCGGGGCCCGGACGCCTCACTCAGACGCCGAGAAGCCTCTGATACCTGAAACCGAAAAAATACGGTGTGTAAGTGCCATTAGCATTTCCAGTTATGCTTGTAACAAAAAAAAAAAAAAAAGAGAATAAATTATACTCTATCCAGGTTTCCACATCTGTTAAGGCAATACACTAAAAGGATTTTTTTCCCACATTGGTAGAAGATATCCAAATGTCATATATATATATATATATATATATATATATATATATATATATATATATATATATATATATATATATATA
>JAOWBL010000356.1:0-17771 GCA_028564865.1 Zenarchopterus dispar | reverse complement strand
TATATATATATATATATATATATATATATATATATATATATATATATATATATATATATATATGTATGTATGTATTTCAGAACTGGTGACATTAAAGAGAGGAAACACGCCAGCAGGACAAATGTTTTTCCATGACTCTGTGTCCCAGTGGCATTTGTCCCACAACTGCGTCCTGAATCCTCTTGTTATTGCTTCCTTCTCAGCAGTAAGCACAATGACACTCCAAGGAAGATTAAGCACCCCAACGTCAAACTTATTATTATTTTTTTTTTTTTGTTAATTATGGAGAGAAGAGAAAAGGAAAAAAGGAGAGGAAGCAACTTAGACCTTGTCTCTTTCCTTCTATTCCACCTAATGGTTTTTCCAGACCTCAAATGCAGAATTTTGACCTTCCCTGTTGAACTGGATTTTTCCTGTACCCTACACCTTGGATTTCAGGAAATGTACAAAACAGGATAGCACGGCACAACATATTTCTTGTGTCAGTTTTCCTTTTTTCAGAGAGCCAGAAAACACTTGAGAATCTAATGACATCAGCAGCCAAGGTTGCCGTGTTTTTCCTTGTTCGTTTTCCCCCTGTAGTTTTGTCCGTGTGGTATTCAGATCTGAGTCTAGTGCTCCGTGATATGATTGTTCAGCAATACCCAGACCTGGAACTGAATATCAGTATGAAGGAGGCCATAATAACAGACTGAAATACAGCTGCTGACTGATATGCTGAGATAGCAGTTACTGCCTGGTCTCGCAGAATAAAATGTGTTATAGTTAGAATCACCCATAAGTCAATATCATTGTAGTGTCACACTAAAAGCACATAAATCGTACATGGTCATTTTTTAAATTGACTGTTGCATGAGGCAGCATTCATGCAATGTCATGCCAACTTTCAACTACATATTTATTAACATTGCTATAGGAAAACTAGGGGGAAAAAAGTAGTTTCATGACTTAACACTCATTGATGTGACAGCACTACAAAATCCCAGCTTCTCTTCATTATAGGTGTTTTAAAATGTGCCAAAACAATATCAGTTTTTTGCATGTATCAATGTGTGATGTTTTTGAAACTTTGAAAATTCAGGACTGTCATGCAAATGTAGGCTTGTAATAATGTTGGGGGCTTAGAAATTGTTGTAATTTTCACAATTTTTGAGCTTTCTTTGTAAATTTCCTGTGTTTTGGACCAGTGTAGCTGATATTATTATATAATCTGTTGTGAAACTGTGTTGGCAGTTAAAGGGTGTAAAAGTCATAGAAGCTGGTAAGTTCTTGGTTGTCACTTAGTTAGTTACTTGAAACAAACTCTGGTCAGGCACCTTAATGCTTTTACTATATTGTACACAGAATTAGTCTGGTTCCTCTGGATTCAACCCTGATTACCTGTGGCAGTGCCAACGGACTCAAAACAAACTACCTCTGGACACTATTGGAGAGGCGTGCAACCAATCAGATAAAGCATGAAACTATTGCACAATGACAGCCAGACTGGGATTAATAAAAGACTCAAAAAGCATTGGAGCAGGAACATCCTGGTTGTTTTGAATTGTAGCTCTTAGAAGCTGCTGTAACACTAATTACATAAAGACCACATCTGTCCTGCAATGAGTGGTCCAGTACTTTCTCTGCAAGTGGACATGACTGTGAGGGGCAGGGCAGCTTGACCCATGTTATGAGAAAAGATTTTTAACAAGTGATTGGGTATGGCTTCAAACAGGGAAGGAAGCCAGTCAAAAGCAAGTAAACAGGCCTTGTATTACAGTTGTGCTCGTGGAAGTCAAGTTGAATGTGATTTGCATGTTGAAACAGTCAAAGGGAATAATCCCTTCACTTTTCTGTAACTGTTAGCCAGGAGACATTATGAGCTCTTCAGGCCAGTGTGGGCTTGACACATTGTTCACGGTTAGGAAACCACTGAGAAATACAGGCCAGTTTAATATATATAATATACGCCTATTCTATTGCCAGTGACATAGAACAAGTACTCCTCCATTTTAATGTGAATCATTCACGGCTGCGCCGTCATGTACACCGTTCCCACAACAAACAAAATGTATCCACAAAGCTTTCTCGCTCGTGTCCTGAGTGTATTTTTAGTTTGAATGTGTCTATTGCCAACAGCTGGCCACTGCCAGCACCTGTCACTGTTTTCAGTCTCACCCTAACTTTGTTGCGTTCGTGGTCCCAATCCCGCTCTCCATGTTCCTTACCGTCTTGCGAGTGTTTTTTGGTACTCCACAATCAAGGGGGTATTATCTGTCTTCCGGGGAGAGAGAGAGAGAGAGAGAGAAAAAAGAGGCAACCCACTAATTTTAGATTGACTTGATTGAGCTTGGAGGCAAAAGGGATATAACCCACATCCGCTGAAAACCAGGGATGCTAATTCTAACCATAACATAGCTAACATGTGTTTTGCTCTCCCCAAGCGCTGATTTGAGACCTGCTCGAAGCCCAGCTCCAGAGCTTGCTGCCTTTTCCACTTCAGCCGCTGCAAAGGACCATTCTTTCTTGTGGCATGTTTTGTGGGTATTGGCCCACCATGTGTATATTTATAGAGACTGGGTCATGACACATGTACACGGACTGCTTGTTCTTTCTTAAGTTATTTCTTAAGCCGGTTGCCAGTGCCTTAATGTTTTCCCAACTGTCAGCACAGACGTTTTAATATAGCATAATTCATTTTCAGGATGTTAAACCTTAATTTAACAGAATTTGTCAGGAACCTTGTATAAACGTCTCAGTGAATTTTGAGTAAAAAGGAGGCTCTTTGTGGGATATTTGGCTGCCAGTTTCCATGTGCAGGTTGAGCGCAACATTAGAAAAATCCAGTAGCTACAAACAATTTACACTAAATCCCATTATTCACCTCTACACTCAAACTTCACATGCACAGGAAACTGGAATATTATTAAAAACCCCACTCATTTCCATCCGAAAGCCAAAATGGTGTAACTTTTGGTTGTTTTTTTTTTAGAAACTTCAAAATGTTAAATATAAGCTAAAATAAGTTTACATGCCATCTATTCCTGACCCGTTTAGCTGCTTCTTCTGGGATAAGTTCGAAGCAAAGAGTGGAGTCTTGTCACTTCCACTAAGTCTAAAATATTTAAGCAACTACAAAAGTGATTTAAATTATCTGATGTTGGCAGTAGGAGCAAACTTAAGATGACTCAGTTTGGAGTTCTATGAGGTATTTACCCATAATTGGTATATCATGAATAGGATTTCTGCTTTAAGTTTGAAGAAGCAGATTGGAGTTCTCCTGCAAATGTACTAAAACCAATTTAAAAAAAAAAAATCCTACCCTTTAAAGATCTTAGTTTTGGTCTGAAAGCAGCAATTACTTAACTAGTGGATTAATCTATTCTTGTTATACTACTTTACTCAACTACTATTTATTTAATGTCTTTCATGGCTTACTCTAATGTTGACAAGAAATGGCTCATTTTGGGGACATGTGACACTTATATTAATTTTTTAAAATGCTGTGTGGTACAGGACTTTAGATATTATTTCCAACCGATACACAAAGTAACTTTTTATAGGGTATATAATTTTGACTATATTCTCATTCTTTGGTGTGTTTTTTTTATTTTTATGGTCTTTTGTGGTTCCCTTTTTACTGTATTTTATAAAACTTCTGTAATTAATAGTTGTAAACTTTCCATTTTGAACTTTCTGAGTGCATTGTCTCCATCTCATAAAATTTGCTTTTCCTTTTTCCCTGAGCTCCTGTTTTATGGGCTGATTTTTTATTTCTGAATGTTCAGTAATTAAAATATCCAGCATACCTTTTTTCTCTCTTTTTTGTATGTGTGTGTTTCACATGTAAGACTTTTTGAAAGAGAAATGACCCAAACATCTGCATGTCAAAGTCTGACACCTCAGGCATTTATAAAGCCCACAAGAGGAGTCATTATTAGAGTTTTGTCACCGGCAGCAAGGCTAATATTCTCCAGAAACGGCATTAAAACGGACAACGAATGCTCAGACTCCATCAAAGGGAGCCCAGTAATGATAACGTTCCTAACGCTTTAGCCCTTGAGGCCTGCTGGTGAGATGCTTAACTGTCGCCAACTACCAGACCAATTACTAACAAAGACAACCTTCGGAAGAGACACTCGAGGCTGGTGCCACAGGGACAATCCACCTCCATCCCAGTCACCCACCCGTTGGGTTTAATAGCTTGATCCACAGCTGGCTGAAGTCCAGGGGGCCGCTCTCGGCTCCAAATCTTGCTTTGTGTCGCCACTTTTCCTGTCAGAGCTTACTGCTGTCTGTAAAATGGGAAGCTGACATTTTACTATGTGTTTATTGGTGGTGGTGGTAGGGGGTGGGGGACTTCATAAACATAGTTTTCACGGTCTTTTTTGTTTTGTTTTGTTTTGTTTGTCATGGGAAAAAATGAGAGGAAATCATTGTATATATCCTGTAATGTTTGGAGTAAAAAGCTCAAAGGAAGGCAGTAGTTCTCAGATGAAAAACTGTTCCGTTAATGATACTAACACATCCTATTTGTGCTTTCCTGAAATGACAGAGTTGGTAAACACCAATGTTTACCTCCGACCTCCCATTCGCTCGCCTGTATGTTGAGCACCAGCCTGGGTATTTAAAATTGTATATTTAGGATCATCCAGACAGGAGGCTTTTCAGGCGCCTGATATTTATTGTTTGCAAGGCACCATAAAACAATGGCTGTTTGTGGATCGGCAAAGGCAGGAAGTGTACAGGATCCTTTCTGGAAAATACACATAGTCCCGTCACTTCATTAGTCTTCCCTAGTGCAGGCGTATGGGAGGGACTTAACACTATCATAGTCAATAAGGGAAGTGAACTAGCTCACAGACCAACGTACAATCCATCATTCCCAAGTATGTTGCCAAATCAACAGAAACTTTGCTGCACTTGTGTTTCAGAAAGTCCCACCATCTTATTCCCCCATATGGCCAGTGGTTTCGTGTTAAAGCTCTGAGACGAGTAGGGTCTAATTCCTGCACACTAAAGCATTACCGTCTGCCCGGGGCCCACAGAGACAAGATGGCCACCAGGTGTCTTGTCTTCAAAGTGTTGGCATCGTAAATCATGGCCCCACCCCTTCTGTCTTGTCTCACATGTGTTTTAGATATCCCAAGCTTTTACCCCACATACACATCTCTTAATCTCTTGCTCTCTCTGTTTCTTTATTTTTGGGCAGCCTGTCACCCAGCTGCATTTCCTGCGGGGTTTATGTACAGTTTGGGCCCGATTGCAACCACATTGGCAAACAACATGCCATGTTAATGAAGTCACTGCAATCTAAATGGTAGGTGGGTGGTACAGAGGCCGGAGGATGCTGCTAATCCCCCAGTAAACTGCTCTTTCACTCTAATGTGGCCACATTTATACTTCTTTCCTTTCTTCACAGGAAAACTCAGTCTTCAGTTTTTTCTTGTATTTCCAGCACACCTCATGCATCTCAGTACCTTCATACTGTAGCTACGACGCCTTTAATAGGTTCAAAAAGTACTCAAATAACTTTTTTATGTAGGAATAAGAGAGGGATATTTACGACTTGCAAACCCATGCCATACACTTTGATTTTACAAGCCAGAAATATTGCAATGCATGAGTTAGATTTTAATAAACAGGAAGTTGTGACCACATGGTAAGACTGTAAAACGATGTGCTTAGATTATCTTTTGTGACCTAGAACACTTTTATGATTCGGATAAATGTGAATCACCAGCCAGTTTGTCCTGGCAGAGCTCTATCTGTTCTTTTCAGTCATAAATGACACAAACATCCTCTATGTCAGCTTTATGGCCCTTAGTAGTTCATGTCAAGGTTGGATCTGTATTTTTTTTTTCCTGCTATTTTGGAATCTAATTTGCCACATTTTGCTGCCAAGGTCTAGTTTCATTTACAGTGTTGAGGGTGCACTCTTGATGCCCTCACTGACGCAAACTGAGCAGGTCGAAAAAAAAAGAAAAAACACTCTTTCCTTTGGAAAAGCACCAGGGGAACTATTTCTGTAGTTTTAAATTGTTAAAGAGGGGATTGGGCTAGAAAGAGAGAGGGGGCGGTTTTCAGTTGTGAGCAGCAGACTGTTTCACGTGCCAGATCTGTAATGTGTTCCTCCGAGCTGGGAGCTGGCTGAACTCTGGGCCGTGGCGCTCCGGGAGAGGAAGTCCCAAGCCTGGGGAGTTTCAGACATCCTGTTTTGGAGTGCCATTGGCCGGTATCAGAGCTGCTACACGCCACCTGTGGACTGTAGGAGCACATCTGCCAAAACACCCGGGAGAGCAGCCAAACGTCACACATCTCCTGCAGTTGGACTCATAATGGCTTCTTTTTGTGTCACTAGTTACCTCCCACTTTGTTTTTTGCATTTTCATATCACAGTATAGGAATTTTATTGAAAAAGTGGGAAAAAAAGTTACTTAAAACCACTACTTTTCTTTCTGTGGCCCTTTCTTTCCCCACTGCTGTCGAATATCTCCTGCAAACTTGTATAAACTCAGTGTGCCAAGAAACTTTCAAATTTGAGTCAATTTTACTGATTATCTTTGCATTCACATATTTGTTATACATGCGCTCATTCTTCTAGGATTATTCTTGGAATTTGTTGTTTTTGCAACCAAAACAAAATATCCTGGGTAATGTGTGATGACTGTAAGAAAGTATGCAACTCCTGTCACCATTATTCAGCATCTTGTCAGCGACCTCCAACGGCATGTTTGCTCTCTGACCGGCTCCCTGTTGTCACACTCCCCAGGAACTGATAGCTTAGGAAGTGTGGTGGAGCCAGAGCTCCCTTGATTGTTGCTATTTAGGACATCAGGAAAAGGTTTATGTCTGTTTCAACCCCCTCTTCCTTGATTGGCCTGGTTTGTTTATTCAGAGGCATTCTCGCCAGTCCAGATGCATTTTTAGTCTTCCCTGTCCAAATAGCCAGTAGGTAACCTTTGTTTTTGCTTGTCAGCTTTTTTTTTTTTTTGCCTTTTCTTGCCTCTTAAATTTTTACATGGACAATTGATGTGACATTTCACCCCTTACATGGTTCCATTGTAGTTTGCTAAGTGAAACAGGGATTTTACTGACTCACCTGGCTTTTATTGATCTTTTCTTTTTTACTTAAAATGGCTATATCTGTTTCTCTATATCTTTTCTCTGCTTTTCTGGTGCTCTGGTACTCTCCCACATACTGTCTTGAATGTTTGGGGGAGAAAAAAAAGAGCAGTGGGATACTCATCTGGCATCCCTTAACTGGCCTGAGCAGTTCTAAATGCTGTGGGGGCTCAACTTCTAACCCCAGGAAAACACCAATAGACCCAGTAGGCCAACTTCAAAGGGTTAGAACATCAAACAAAACCAAGAGCATAGATGGTCAGCCAGGATACAATGAAAAAAAAAAAAGCATGAACCCTGTCAGATCTATGACTTATGTCCATTTTCTTCCCATTAATGCTGGTGTTTTGTGGAGGGACTGCAAGAGTGGCAGTCAAAATTCGAAGGCTTGCATGCATTACAGTTAATAGTGAGCGTCTCTGACACACGTCGCCAACTCTATTAGCTGCTGATCTGTTGTGCCAGGAAGTGCTTATGCAGAACATTAAAAGTTATGTCATGAGCAGAGGCTTGCCTCCACCCCCTCACAGAAAAAGGATAAAGGAAAAACATCTGTATCTGTGTTTTATTATCTATCTTTTGCCCCCATATATCTTCATCCACCCCTCCCCTTTCCCATCACTACCCCCCTCTAACCCTGACGCTAGCTTGTCTGAGTGGCCTTTTGCCATGCATTCCTCCCTTCCCTGTTTGGCCTCTGTCTCAGGAAGTGGCCCAATTAGTGGATAAACACCATGGAGGAGATGAGGAGGCGGGGGTTGGGGGCTTCAGGGGGTTGTAGGGGTGGTGGTGGTGATGTCAGTGGATAGGGGCACCAATTAGGTCTCTATGGGCTCTGGGGCCAGGCCCTTCAACTGCACAGCAGCTCCCGCCCCCTTGCATCTGTGCCAGCGTTCTGCAGGGAATCAATGGGGGAGGAACGTTTTCAGGCATAGGATGCAAGCGGGATACCAATAGAGAAATGAGTTATTGAAATTTCCATAGATGATGAAGCTGTGAAAGGGTCTATGTGTTGTTTCAACTCTTACTTACTCTAAAATGAGAAACAAAGAAGCCTTACAACGCTTACCCGGTTGATGAGCGACAGCAGTCACTTCAGGAAGAGGATTGCTGATGTATTTCATCATTTGCATTGATTTATCACACATCTAAATAATACAAACAAGGAAACTGCCACAGCTTTTTTCACATTGATATGCATCTGAACAAATGTATCAATTTACAATGAAAACCAATAGATTTTATTTTATTTCTGTTGTTTCTTCAGAGACAGAAATTTGAGGAAGTTCCTCAGCTTAAGAGGGCTTTCTTTAAGTAGTAAATGGTTAAAAGTGACTCTGACTTAGTGAAGCTCATGCTCATCCTCAGACATATGATGATCAAAAAAAGTTTATGATAAGGCATAAGGCAAGACATGCGGCAGCCATAAGACATGATCTCTGCAACAAGTTTTGGGTTTGCCTTGAGGTCTTCTTCTGGTTGGACATGTCCCAACATTTGCCCTGGAAGAAACCCTGACCAGATGCCCAAACTGCCTCCATGGGCTGTTTTCAGTGCAAATTAACTCTACTCTGTGTCCACCCTGGAAGGACTGAATTCTCTATCCTTAAAGGTAAGCGTGGCCTTTAAAGGGTGCTCATTTCTGTCTCAGCTTTCTCGTCACCTCTTCATCATATCAGACCTACCCAGTCAATGTAATCCCTGATTCAACCCTCACTCATAAGCAAAAATCAAAGATATGCAAATTCCTCGTCTTCAGGTAGCAACCTGGAGGGAGACTGGCCCTTTTTCAGCTTAAGACCATATTCCTCACTTTTATTTCCTCCCAAATTATAAGGTTTTAATACCATCAATGACTTATTCTGCAAACTTTGTTGTGGAAAGGTCCCTGGAAGGGTACTGTTACTGGTGTCGGTTGTTTAAAGTCTGTATATCTCCTCTGGGAAATGTGGTCAACTCCACTTTGCTTGTCTGCCTTCTCTCTCAGACTAAAATCAGTAATTTGATTGACTGAGCTACCCCCTTTCCATATTACAGTTATTTCAGCTGGCAAATATGCACCCTGCATTCCTGCTCCATCATTGGCAGCACATGCTTTTCCATTTCCCTGAAATGGTCACTTAACCAACAGTGCAATTATCGTCCCTATATGCCCAGCACAGCTGGAACCATGGCCAGATAAACAAATGTTATTTGAGAGCTACAAATTATAATTGTATGCTCAGAGAGCAGGGGCCACTTGCAGTTTTCAAGGAAAATGTTTACGAGGCTGTATTTCAAGAAGGCTTTTAATAATGACACGCATACTCTTGCCAATGTGTCATAAAATATTTAGATTCTAATGGAGATAGTGGACATGAAGGTCCATTGGGACGTGTGTTTTCTTTTTTGCCCTCAGTTGATGACTGTTTTTGTGGAGCAGTATGTCTGTGGATGAAACGTGATGAACGGTCCCTCTGAAGATAGCTGGAAAAGCACTTTAAATTTTATTTGTTATGCAGTGAACACCTTTGATGCGCTGGGTACCAAAAAAAAAAAATCTTTCAGTTTTGCTCTCAGACCTGTGTGTGGATAGATTCTAAGAATGTTTTACACAGCAAATGGTTTTCACAATTTAGTTAAATAAGAAAAATAAATCTTGCTAAAGATGGAATAGAGCCAAATGTAGATGCTGACACTACAGAGCAGAATGAGCATGGATGATTTGTTGGTGATATCAGAAGCACTTGTGGCTTCCATGGAAAGAAGAAGGGAAGGTTATAAAAGACAAATGATGTGTTTGGGGATGTCACTGAAACCAAACAACCCACAGGACACAAGACAATAAGTATTATATTATCTAAATTGCATGAACCCAAGGTTTGAAACAAGATCTCCCAAATTACACATCACAGTGTTTGGAACATAAATAGTTGTTTCCGCACAGAAACCAAAAAAGAGAAAAACATGCCTCCCACTGAAAATGGAATTCCTTACTGTGAAAGTAAAGCTATTTATGGAATGTGCCACTTTCCATCCCTGAAATATACGCTCTGCTCCTCTTTTTTTTCTTCCCTTCTTTCTTGACAGACAGTAAAAGCCACTTCCAGTCGAACTGCGAGCCAGGATTAAGTTTGACAGGCAAATAGCCACTCTTGAGACTGTGATGGCTCATCTGTTGTCATAGCAGGAGTCGTAGTCTCGTGCACACATGCATGCACCGTACATTGTAGTTTGCTCACTGAGAGATTTACAGAGCCTGAAGTGCTGTGGAGTTACAGCGTAGCCAGGGCCTGCTGTGGTGAGGGCGTCGTACAGAAAGAGCCAGGCTGGGCCCTGGTTTAGGGGCTCTAAAAAGGTTGGAGGTTATAAATACTTGACAGTGCAGTAAAGCTGTCACACTCTTCCTGAAGCAAACATGCACTCACACAGAACACCCTCAAGTCGCTGAAATCCTTGCAGTTCTTAGCATTTATATGTATATATGGAGTTTCAAGTTGCTATTAATGCTTCTTTATGTTCTTTACATCAAAAATGACTGGCGAGAGGATTCTGTCAATGTGTGTAATGTGATTCAGAACAGAGGGATGTAAGTGTTTATTTGTGAAAAACTCCTGAGGTTCCCAAAGAGTCTATTCATGCATTAGTCAGCATTAGTCTATCACAGGTATGATTCGGTATTTCATAAAAACGGTTGTACACCATAGTTGAGTTTAAGCTCCAATACAAAATGCTCTGTGACATAAAAAAATGACTGAAGAAAGGGAAAAAAAGAGACAAAAGACTACAGGCTCTCAGTAATATTTTAGGGGACTGGCAACTTAAAACACAAATGTCTGCAGCATTCACTCTGTTGATCTGTTGAACTTGCATAGATTTTGCCTCCATGCCCCAAAACCTTAGACGATTACTAAATTAGTTAATTTTTGAATATGAAAATTTGTCTTCCACTATGGAAATGCTCTTTTCACACTTGTGGATATAAATGTACTATTGACATAAACACCATCACTATATTCTAAGCTGTGAAAGAGAGTCTCCAACATATAAGACTCTTTTTGAGAGGAAGATGCTTCGTAGATTGCTAAGTTTAAATTACTTAGAATGAACCTACAGATTTATGGTATGAAAGAGCCACATACCAACATGACCTTGAGCTCTAAGAGAGGAAGGCTGAGTCATTTGAGAGATAAAATCTGCCCATTAAGTTCTGTATCTATCCCAGACTCCTTTTGATGCAATATTTTCAAGACATCTCCTTCCCATGGAAGATATGTGAAAAGCATCCTGACCAAATGTCCAAAATATGTCAGCTGGGTTGTGATGCAGAAGAGCAGCAACTTCACACTGAGCTCTTTATCTCATCACTGAGGGTTAGTCCAACCACCTGTCAAGGAACTTGTATCACCACTTGAATTAGGGTTGGGTTGTACCTGGAGCTTAGGGCAGTCAGTCTCCAGTCGGAAAGTAGACCAATTGCTAAATCCACAGCTTTGCTTTTCACCTCATGAGAGCAATATAGAGAAAGACATCCTACAACAGCTGACATGAAACAGTTAATTTATGAAACATGATTTAGAAATCATTTTGAGCTTTCTGCAGGTCAGATCTGCATTGAACCAAACAACTTGTTGGACTTGCTTCTAAAAGAGATGTATCTCATTATATAAATCAAATTTTGTACAACTTTCCATTCACTTCCTCTACTTAATTCATCTTGTTCAGGGTAATGCAGTTTACACCCAAGACGAGTTACCAGTCAATCGCAGGGCCACCACTAATCAAGTTCAGTCCTGCTGAAGTAGAACTTTACAAATATTGCATATTATACCAGTAATTTTTACCTCAATATATATTTTGTTTGTGAATTAACAAACTCTGCATCGCTTGTTTGTAGTATCAACACAACTATTAGCGATAGCAAGAGAAAATCGATTTCCTCTTCAACAAAAAATATTCAACTCAAGAAAAATTATTTTGATTCAAAAATACTGGAGTGAGCACTAATATAAAAAGGGCTAGGTAAAAACAAGATATCAGTTAAACATGTAAGAGTTGAAAAAAGTAAAAACTTTTGCTTTATGTTGCCAGATCCAACAAATAAGGATGGTTAGAACAAATTGTTTTTATATTTGAGTAGGTATAGGTGGTCTCTAACTCTCTGGAGCAATATCCTCAACAAAACAGTGTAAAAATGTAGTCTGTTCACTTTTATTTTAGCATAAGGGAGCTCTCTGTTAACGCAATGCATTATATTACACACACCAATTCCTGTACCTGTATCCCTCACAGTTGGCCTGCATGGTTCTCCATCCACCATCTGCTGGCTGTCTGCTGCTGATTGGAGAGGAGGGTGGACTTACAAAAACATCCTGACCCTAACCATCACTATCACAGGCAGAGAAAGGCCTTTTGTTCCAACTGATAACATACTGGTACCTGTACTGAAGTGTGAAAGGAGCATAATCATATCAAGAGCAGCTGACTGTGGTACTGGTGTTCAGGCCCTTATTTCTTTCCCTTTGAAGTCTCCAAAACTAGGTGTTTTTTGTTTTTTTTTGTTTTTTTGTTGTTTTCTTTTTTTTTTGTTCTTTGTTTTTCCTTTCTTTCACTGTGGCTTCACAAAAAGTGACAGGACAGAAGAAAGGATGCTGCCCAAAGCCCACCCTCGTGGTGGTTTCATGTCATGCTTTTGGTGGTGCTTTAATTTAAATTTCTCACAAAATGCAAAGTGTGAACCACCCAAAAGAGTCCGAGGACCTTATTTAATCACCATGACCTATCTTTCCCACACATTTAATTAATAGTAAGGAAAATGTACACAAAACAGACTTAGAAGACTGGACAACTTTACGCACTATAGCAAATAAGTCTTACAATTCAAATAGTTTAGACAGGAATTTTTCTGCTGCAGTTATTTTTTTTTCCATTATTGATCTTTAAGACTTCACATAGCTAATAGAAAGCTAATATTGACACAATGCTGGTTATATTCAAACAAAAGGCCAATAGTCTTAATATAGTTCCAACAACACATGTATGATTGCTAACACCTCTTTCCAATAGGTTTGTGGCATTTACTTCTCTCTCCAGTTTTATTACGTCCCCTGGATCTGGTTTGGTAGCTTTGCTTTAGGAAAAACACTTCAGTCATAGATTATAGCACAGTGAGTTCAGTAAACCGAACATGTCAGAAGAAACAGACATCTCTGACAGACAGGTTTAGTTTGAATTTATCTGGTTGTTGGAGCAACAGATCTTGTCAGCCACAGAAGGTCCAAAGGTCTTCACGAAAATTATGACAATATAATCCACACTCTGTCTTTCTGACAGCATTGTATCGTTCATCATGCAGGTACTTCTGTCATTAGTTGAGTTTACAACTAATAACTGTGTATCATGAGTTCCACATATTTAGATTTGTTAGATCTTCACTTTTTTTGTGGAGGTTGTTATGTGACCCCTCAACAACAATAAAAAGTTGTCTGGTTCGTATCATGATAGGATGGTGCCATTTTAATGTGTGCTGTAAGACAACGTTGCTCCACTGGACTCGATGACTGGAGACGATGACAAAAGGGACAACTTATATAAAGCTAGGTGGGACGGTGAAATATGGATAAAGAGCCATTTACCAACTGTTGAAATGATAATTCTGTCAGGTAGATTGCTAAAAGATCTATATTACTTTCCCTAAACATGCACAATAACTCAGGGAAGACAGAAGTTACACATTTATTTAGAGTCATGGTGTATATTGTTTTTAAGTCTTTGGTTATTAATATCAAATTGTAGTTCAGTCAATAGCTATCTAAAGTTAAATGGGTTAATCCAAAGCAAAAATATTTTGAAGATATGCAAAACAAAATAATGTTTTGTCTTCAAATCATCTCCAAAATGTATCCATCCATTAACTTCTGCATATTCAGGTTGGGGTTCAGGGACAGGGGGCTAAGTTGTGAGGCCCACACCTGTTCTACGATGGTCTACCTGTTGATCTTCTGCTCCAATTCCTCCGGCTTCATGCACAAAACCATAAGATACTCCAAGTCCTCCATCTGAGGAAGTACGCCACGCCTGACCTGGAGAGATCACTCTACCCCTCCACCTTTTTCCAACTGAGGACTGCTGATCCTCGCTGCTTCACACATGGCTTCAGAGCTCTTCAGTGAGAGTTCAAGGTCCGACAGTGAGAGTTCAAGGTCCGACAGTGAGAAAAGAATATCATCTGCAAAAAGCAGAGATCTAACCACCAAACCAGAACCCCTCAGCCCTTTGGCTGTGCCGAAAAGTTCTCTCCATGAATGTTATGAATAGAATCAGTCATAAAAAAACATCCATAAAATTTGTTGGCATGTAATAGTGATCTCTTTGTGAAAACACCAGTTGTTATGGCACCATGATTCAGTTATTTCTTTTCTGCAAAAACATTTAAAATTAGCTCCTACAATATTTCTCTTAAAAGGTCAAGAAACCCAAATACGAGGGTTATTAATTCACCAATAAAGACATTTTACATGAACCAAAATGCCTGAAATACCCCACCTCCATGGTGAAACATAACAAGATATCAACTAGCTGCTTAAACTAAGATGTTGTACTGTTGAAGGTCATCATCGTCAGTTCCCAACCATGTAGAACCTCAGTCTCCAGCTTATTATTAGTCCATGTGATGTAATATTTTTATGACCTTGTACAGTTTGTACTTAATCCCATGGTTATAATCTTGAGGCTCTGTGGGACACGAAGACAAAGCAGTGTTTAAAGAATGTAAAGATGATTCCTGGGAATCTCGGGTGTGCAATTGTGTTTTTTTTTTTTTGTAAGACAGTCAAAATATATATCGAAGTTACGCCAGATCGAAGATGGAGCACAGTGAATTGAAGGTGAACATTTCTGTGTTTGTTGAGCCATTAAACTGTCAGGGTGCAGCAGAGATACAAGTGAAAGCATCATAATTCAGTCTTTTGTGTTGCTTTTAACTGAATTCACCTAAGTTGAAAGCCTACCTGTCTCTGCTTGTGTTGAGCAAGTCATGGCCCAAAAGAACACGAAGCGTATTCTTGTAACCTCCTGATAATGTTTTGAGTTAAACTTCAGGAAAGTTTTACCAAAATCTGCTGCTCCTGCTGGTACCAAGCTCAAAAAGGAAGCTCTGAGGACCTTCTCTGTTGCTGCTCCTTCAACTGTGGGACAACCTGCATGTGCACATTAGAGATGCCTCTTCGCTGTCCACTTTTAAAACCTGCCTTAAAACCCATTTTTATTCTTTGTCTTTCAGCCTCAGCAAGACTTAGTTTATTTTACTCCTCAGCATTTTAATCAGTCTTATAATGTTAAAGTGAAATTATTTTTATCATGTTTTTATATGTGATGTTTTTATGTGCTTTATGACAGCACTTTTTCACTATGATTGTTTTAAAATTCTTTGTAAATAACGTTGGGATGATAGAATCATAGTTCTTAATCATAGTTTTTGTTGTTGTTGTGTCTGGTCACTTAGGAGACGCTCTGATCTGCACAAAAGTTTGATCTAGGATTGTTTAAAAAATATTTTTTGTATTCCTTTTTCATTTCTCCCCATTTTGCTTTCTGTTTGTTTTTTTTTTGTTTTTAAATTTTTCTTCATCTTATTCTTAGATTTGGAAATATTCACACATGCACACATTTTCACTCACAGGGAGAGAAAGAAGAAAAAACTGAGGTATTACTGGTTGAGAGGGACATGTACATGCAGCTCCTGGTCTGAATAGCACTTCCTGGCGTGTGAAAGGTGAACGGGGGAGGGAGGAGAGGGATGAAGGGAGTGAAAGGTGGTAGTGGTGGCTCAAAGGGGGGGAGAGGCTCCCCCTCCTCTTCCTCCTCTTCCTCCTTCCTCCTACTGCTGAAAGCCTTGTTTGCCATTCTTGCGAGTGCCTCACTGAAAGGAGAGTCAACAGGGGTGGGCGGGGGGAGAAACGTGGGGAGTGGGGGTGGGGGGGTGTGTGTGTGTGACAATGAGTAAAAGAGGACCACATCCGTGTTTGCCAGGTGTTCCATTCGTGATTCTCACCTTGCACTCAGCCGTGGAGAGTGAAACGGAGAGACGCTGAGGAAGAAGAAAGAGGTGGCAGGAGTTAGGGAACAAGGGAAGAGGAGACAGAGAGTGTGCATGAGAGTGTGTGTGCGGAGGCATTAAGATGCAACACACACACACACATTCATAGAAAAGCAGTGAGTGGAAAAAAGGCCCAAAGATCCCGCCATTCTTGCACAGAGATAATCTGCAGGAAAGCTGCTGCACAGATGAGGTGTGTGCGTGCGTGCATGCGCTTGTATGTGCACACATTTGTCTTCCTGAGGGTGTGTGCTGCTTTTATTTATTCAGCGCAGGTTCATGGCTTTTATGCACGCTATTATGCTTCAGTGATAAAACGCTTTTCCACAGCCCATCAACAATGCCTTATCAAAGCCCTAATCACAGCCGGGTCTGCAAGAGCCTGCTTAACCTGAAAACTACACCACAGCACCGCTTTTTAAGTCCCTCAAATCCGCAGGACCCCCCAAGTCAGGTCAGCTCAAAATTTATGTATTACTGTAAATGCTATTAACAAACGGGTACCGAACTACTTTAACACACGGCAGAGGTCATAAATATAGATAATGGTCACAAATTAGACCTGAGACCCTGATCTGAGAAAGCTTTGCACAAAAGATGTTTATCTGCAAGGACTTTTGCCCTCGGAGTGGATTTTACTTGAAATTGCAAGCAGATGGCAAGCTGCAAGGAAGTTCTACTTTTGTTGTGATTGATGCTCTGTAGCTCTGTTCTCACCAGCCTTAAGAGGAATTGTTGGTACAATCTTGCAGCAGTAATACCGTGCAGTTGCTCCAGTGATAGAACTGAAATTGAAGGGTTTTTCTAAAAGACCTCCAAAGTGGTGCCTGACGTCCAGTTGACTGGAAAATGCTCTGATTCACCCTGCCTGCCCAGTCTAATTTAAAATCTGGAGCCAGATGTTCTCTTCCCCAACATATTTAATGAAAGAGTATTTTTAAAATTCTTGAGAAACTCTGCAAACCCCCCAGGGACAGGAGTGAAGGATATTAGTTTTACATAGGTGACAATAAAATGGCGGGGGGGGGGTGCCCGTTACTGTCTCTATTGAATGGGGATTTTCACTTTTTGCAGCACAGCTGGTCTGTTCTTAACATTATTTTCAATCAATCAATCAATCAAACTTTATTTGTATAGCACTTTTCGTGCAATAAAATGCAGCTCAAAGTGCTTTAACAGTGAAAACAAAGCCGGTCCCACCCATTCCCCTCCCCTTCCCAGATCGACCATGATCTCTGTCAATGATAAAACATATTAAAAAGTTAAAATAATAACATGTAGAACATTATTGGCCACAGAAGAACCAGTGAAGGAACTATCAGATGGAGCTGTCTGCATCAGGAGGCGGCTGTGAAACCCTGGACCCAGACTGAATGGTGGGGGCCACAGCCCATCCCCAGGTGCGATAGAGTACCAGACACCACCGCTGTTGGGTGGATGTATGGACCCCATAACAACCCAGGGATGAGTGGACCCTGGGCCATCACCATGACAACCGGAGTCAACAGGAAAAAATGAAAATTATATATATATATATATATATATATATATATATATATATATATATATATATATATATATATATATATAT
>JAOWBL010000355.1:0-17772 GCA_028564865.1 Zenarchopterus dispar | reverse complement strand
TATATATATATATATATATATATATATATATATATATATATATATATATATGTCTGTGTGTGTGTTGATTTAAACTGTTAACTCATTAAGAATATGCGTTTGTTTGTACAGTGTGAGTAAATGGCTAAAAATATCTACAAGTTCATACAGTACAGAACATACTTGACTAACCATCTGTAGCAATTTATTTAAATATTGTCGTCCTCCGAGTTTCATGAGTTCCCAGAAACACGTTCGAGTGAAACATCTTCCACTGTAACTCTATCTTTGACGTCCACGTCCCCGTTGTGTCCGAGTGCTACCGGCTGCGATGTGTTGCGCGCGACTGCTGTAGAAAAAAAAAACACGCAGAGAAGGAAAACTTCATAGAAATGGCGGAGGGTGCAACGACGCTCAAAGGCTTGCGAGCCCAAATAGGTAAGATAAACTATAACCAGTATGTGTTTGTGTTAACTTGAAGTGTCTTACAGTGTAGTTATGACTTTGTAATGTTTGCAGGGACCCGCTGCCGTTTGCCGGGTTATTTGAACGCGGCAACCTTATCTGGCTAATAACGTTAGCTCACTGTCCGGTCATCTGCTGATAACGGACACCGACAAATATGCAACTTCTGCATCAAAAGTTAAACCTTCTAGCGAGTGTGACAAACCCAAGTAGTAGCTGTATTTATTAATTTCTCTATAAATTGCAAAGAACCAGTTGTAACTTGGGTTAAGTAAACTGGTTGATGTTAATGTTAGCGAAACTTCCAAGCTTATGTTTGTCTCTCGAAAGCATTGACATATCACGATTTCTTTCTCATCTGCCGCCTAGGACACCGTGCTCAACTTTTGCCCGGCTTTGCCTCATCCTAAACACCGAGTTTAACAAAATATCGTCGTGTTTTATGGCATTGCTTTGGACGGCGATTCTTAAAATGTCCTCACTAAGCTAGCTAACTGCGTTGTAACCGGCAAATCCCCGTAGTTTGCATGACATCGCTCTTTATCTGCGGATTCATGTCAAAAGTGACCGTCAGTGTGTCAGAAAGAGGAGTTTTTAAACTGCTTTTCACGGCATATTTTGCATTGACGTGGAAAGTGATACGAGTTGTTGAGTATAGACTTATGGATTGTTTTCTGCAGTCACAGATCAACTTCAGCAGTTGTGTGGCTTCCTGCTTCAAACTCCTCTTGTCTTGGACGAAATGATCTTCCCCCTCCTATATTAATTTATTGTTAGTATGGCTGTGTGTTGGCATATGGCATAGCCCCCTCCACTCTTATGGGTGGTTGGCTGCAACAATGACTGACCTGAATTTCAGATAAAGCTGGAGTGTCAGTCGCTTCAAATGCAGAGATTTTATAATGGCCTTTTTCGTTTGACATTTAGATGCCTTAGTAACAGGGTTATGGGCGGACCTGTAATCCTATGTCAAAAACGGTTTTTGTTAAGCAAAAGGCACACTACTTGTATGGACACAGGACTATGTAGGCCAGCTGAAGCAACCAATAATCTATCAGTGCTTTTCATCCGTGCCTCAACTGGCCCCATCCAGCCATGGATGCTTACTGTCTGCATCTGTGGGTATGAATGCTTAGATTGTTATGGCTGCAGCAGCAGTTGGGCTGCTTTTTTTTTTCCTTTTTCTTTTTCTAAAGCATTTTAAAGTAAGAGGGTGTTTTCTGCATACCCAGTTTGGGTGTAGGTATGTTTTACTCCTGGCAACAACTGGACCATATTTAGTACTGATCTTCCTGTTTCCCTTAACTTTTCCAGTCAGTATTTTCAATCAGGAATTTACATCCACCCACTTCTGTGGTTTTATGAAAATATTCACCAAGTTTAGAATTATGTGTTGGAATTTTGGCTTTTGTTAGAAATTAAATGATGTTCTGAACAAACGTTTGTTCGACTTTCAGGCAGAGTATAGGACTGACAGTAATAAAATAATGTTAGGAATCTAGCTCATGTGCATGGTCATGTCCACAAGAATGTGAGGAAGGAGAAAATGTACCCTGCTATTTTGAAGGGAGATCACACTCATGCATGTCAACTGCAAGGTTATTCAGGTCCCGGCTCAGCAAATTCATCTGTGGAATTAAAAGGATGAGAAATATGTAAGAATTGGTTGAATTTAACCAAAGTAGATTAACATCAATCTCAGTTTGTAGTTTCTTCATCTAGCCACTCAAGTTTGTTTTCTCCTACAAAATGATCTATCTCTGTTTTGATTTTGCTTTTTAAATTTACTTATGGGATGTATTGCAGCATGTTTCTGTGTACTCATCTACACACATTCCCACCAGAGATTTGAATGGCAAATAAGTTCATTTGCATATGCTATAGCTGGACTACTGTAAGGTCATTTTTATGATAGTTTTGTTCATCAGCCATTAATTGTACATGTTTATTAATTCATTTCACTGCCATCAGCTGTAAATAGATGCAAATGAAACAGCCAACCATGCTTTCTGAAACATGTGTAGTCAATGTAAAATTATTAGTCGGTCATCATTGTTTTTTGGAGTTCGAGGATGCGTAAGCTCTTGGAAAGAATTATCATATGATAAGCATGGGAGGACGTGCAAACTCCACACAGAAAGGCCTCATTCGAAATTTGAACCAGGAACAGTCTTGCTGTGAGGAGGTGAACCACAATGCTGTTGTGCTGCCTGTTTTTTTTATTTTTTAATTTATTTTTTTTATTCTTTTATTTTCACGTTTATGTAACTTTTTTTTTTTAGTTTTGATTCATAAATCATATTTTCCCTTTCATTTGACTTTCTGACACCTGTATGTGCATATAGTTCCTCTAACTAGTTTTGTGCTGAGGTCTTGTACATTTAAGATATATTCTTATTTAGGAGAACATCCATACTAATTTTAAGTTAATTTTGGTCCATGACAACAGGGCAGATTTCATTCAATAGCCTTTGAGTTGTATAGAGCAGCAAAAATAATGTGCCAATGAGGAGTGTAATGGATAAAGCAGTTTATATGTGGAAACAGGATGTTTTTTAATTTTTTTAATTGAAAAGTGGAGTGTAGCTAACAATTATCAATTCTGCAACTGGTTTGTGCATGATGAGGCAGACTGTTCCATTCAGGTTTTTTCACTGAAAATCAACAATTTTTTTGTTGTAAAAAGAAACTTCAAATTTGAAGCAAGTAAAGACCATGACTGAAGAAAGTCATCCAAGGACAGTGGTTGTTGTGGAAATGGCTGCCATGAAGGCAATTTGCATTTTTTAAAAAAACTTATCCTGTTGCATAAAGGAATACTGAAAATAATCTAGTTAGGACTGCAATGATATTTAGAAAAGACAATAGTTTTGTAAAATATCAAGTATTTTAAATGACGTCTATAAGAGAAATTCCACTATTTTGAGAAAACTGGGATGCGTTGTCATTATCCTCCTGGTCCTGCAAATAGCCAAGGCTTACCTTTACATGAATAGGCCTTGATAATCCCGCAGAAGATTTAGTGTGTTAAGAGTGTGCTTGTTTGTGAGCATGCATAAGTGGCGTAATCGGACCCGAGATCTTCAGTGTGTACTATGAATGGTTCATTGACAACAAATTCATTGTGAGTATTAGAAATGATTATTTCTAGCAATCCAACAATTGTAATTTTTTGTGGCTGATTGCAGTATCATATTTCTTTTTTAAAGTTTTTTCACTAAGAAAATAAATTTGGGTTAATTTTACTTTTTAACAGTGTAATCAGAATTGACTGCTTATATTAGGGCGCCTCATTCTGTCTCTGGAAATCTAGTAAATAAAATGCTTGAGGTTATCTGTCCAAATAGAATCCAACATAGGGCTGGATGTTATCAGGAAATAATGCAGTATGTGATATCAGAGTTGAAAATTGCAACAAAAATATGACTTGTGATATATTTATATATCCACTACTTCAGAGTATGGTGTTAAGATGGAAGATGGAACCCTTCATGAAGGTTATTGAATATAACATTTAGAGTATGGCTGGATGGGAATTATAAAATAACAGACTACCATTTATTGCAGTACATTTTTGTTTTTATGATGTTGATATTTTGTCTGTCGATATTGCGATGATAATACATTTTTGATATATTGTGCAGACCTAAACCACTTGAAAATAAGGTATCGTGTAATTAACCTTATTCTCTTTATTACACTTCAAAATGCAGCAATATATAAAGCTACATGTATTTCACTCGGTACAATGAGGGCTTCACATTAAAGCTTCATTTATACTCTACATAACACGTGTACACATAGCCTGTTTACAGTATCTATGTTGCACCTGGGGTTTCTACTTGTTCACTGTCATTTGTCAGTCTAATTACACCACCAAATACTAGGTGGCGATGCAGCCTCTTTGGTTTACTTCCTTTATGAGCTCAGACATAGCAATGGAGCAAATGCAGCAGATCCCCATGTGTGTTGGAGCTGATAAATATCATGTTTGCTGTGGTCTGTGCCAACCTAATGTCTAGTTACGTTTCTGGTGTAGTGCTTGTAAGGCTAAGGTGGGGATTATGGTGCAGGGTCACCAGCTGTGATACCAGATACCCCTTCAGGGTTTGATAATGCTTCTGTAATGGCTCTACTCTGGTGCTTTGATGTTGTAGTTTGTTGCTGCCTTTTGGGGATAGTTTCTGAAATTGTGGAACACTCTGAGATGCTGTCTACTTATTTTTTTAAATATATTTTAATAAGTCAGCTTTACTCTGCTGTGAAAAGACAAACGTTATAAAATACTTAATGGTGGACTAAAACTTTGTTATAAAAAGGAAAAAGTAGGAAAAGAAAATGATCCAGTTTGGCTATGTCTTTTTTTTTTTTAATCCATGCCTGACATTGTTTGATCAGTTTTTGCACTTTGCCCACTCTGAGATGAAATCAGTTGTTGTCTTCCCCCTCGAAGTTTTACTTTGAGTTTATTATTGATGGATTAATCATATGCATGTATTGTGCACTTGGCATTGTGCATAAAAGCTTAATCACATTTTGTTTGTCAGCAAGTTGTTTCTTTTTCAATGTGTTTTTGTAAAATCTAATTTTATGGTAAATATATGCTTCCTGAAATAAAAGATGGGCTCTGCCCACTCTCATAAATTCCTGCATTGAAGACATACAAGCTAGCAAGTGGCTGGTTTTGTCAGTGTTCCTATAATGTATTTCTTGAATTGGATTTCTCAGTACCTGACCAGCTAGTTACGAGTCATTTCAAAAACTGTCTGCTTGTGGTTAAACCCTTTCTCTAACAGTTACTTTAGTAACTAGTTAGGTCAAAATTTAAGCATTTGTTGTACTCAATGCTAAATGGTGGTTTCCCCTTATATTTAGCAGTGCAGCCATTTCCTGTGTAACACGCTACAGGGATTTTAGGTGCTGCAGGGCACAATAAAGAGTGCAGCTGGAAGAGGCTACAGGGAATAAAGAAAGAAGGAAAGAACTGACCCACAGATCTAAGGCTTTCTTCTTTCTTCCAATGTTGTATGTAATATAAATTGTGAAAATACATCTTTTGGAGTTGTAGTAGTTCTCTCATACTGTTATCATGTAGTTCAGATGGGTCTGTTTCCTGTTTTGTGTTTTGTCTGGGCTGTAGAGCTTGGCAGCTATGTCATTACTGGCCCCCTTGGTGGTCTTTACCCCTGAGGTAATAACCCAGCAGTTAGGGGCTGATGAGCATTCAATTGATTTGTAATTTTACTCCACTCAGAATGTTTTTTCAGTTCTTTTTGTTTTTTTAACCTGCATCTACCCAAGTCTGCCGGATGATCCTGAAATCAATATCACAATACAGATTGGATTATTATTTACAGCAGAGTTGAAATTGGACTTTTTGCTCACCCCCAACCCCATCCCAGCCTCAGGATAACTACCCTGCACAGAGAATGATATTGATCAGTCTAGGACATAAACGGCAGTCAGATTAATTACCAGTGGTTTTGTTCATATATTGTCCTAAAGATTTAGCTGAACTTGTTGATGAAGCACCACTGATGTATGCTAATGTGTGTAAATCTCCATAGTGATGAGTGTGGGCTCCTCTCATTGGCTTTACTCATTTCTGTGAGCACACCTGGCTTTCTTGAGTTCTGTGGGGAAAACAGTCTTCTCCAATCTAAATGCATTTTCTTAAAAAAAAAACAAAAAACATGTATGTGTGAGAAACAGAAAGACTTGCCAGTTTTCCCCTAAGATTAGCATCTGATCTAGTCTTAATGTTTAGTTTTTTCCCCCCACTGCAGCTGTAGGACCCAGGCGTTCAGGAAAAGTTTGATAACATCAGTATTTGAAACATAAATTTTTGAATGTTACAGCTGACGATCATATGCATAAATGGTCTGCATTGTTGAAACGAACAGCTGCTACCCACTCCCTCCCTTCCTTTCAGCTTTTACTTCCTTCTGAAAGATAGAAAATGCAGTTTGCTGTTACAACTTAGCTTGAAATTTAAAATCTGAGATATAAACCTAATTTTTGAGTCTCTATCTTCTTTGGTGCAGTTCAAAGTGCGATCAAGAACCACTTCATCCATCACAAGCTCCTGAGTGTATCACTTAGCAACGGTTGCTCTGCAGCACAGTGTCTCATCTGTTTTTCCAGTCTTTTCCCAAGAGTAAAGCAGAATGCATTTTAAAGGCTAACAACAATTTCACTAGTGCCTCAGAATCAATATAACAGTTGACTTGTGATTAATATTGAAGAAAAGTCAAATGATTTGAAGTTGATGACTTTTTATTCAGTGTATTCTGTGTAGTATTTATAAATGTATAATCACTTTAATGTATGGTAAAGAATAGGTAATTGAATCTTCCATCATTTGTGTATTTAGGAAGAATTAGTTACTTTTGTGTATCAATGAAGTGGCATACTACTGCCCTCAGTATGTAATCGCGTATCAGATGTTGGTCTTCCTGCCACTAGCCAGAGGAAGGGAGTCTGATGTCAGAAGTAAAATGTGTGCTTCCACGGTGACTTAATTGCAGCACTTGGTCCTTCTTTTTTGGGAGAGTGTTGATACCATTGAATGATATTGTATTTTATTTTCTACTACAGCTTCAGGAAAGGGTCAGCTTATCTCAGCTTGATCACGAAATGTGCCATTTATGAAAGGCATTAAAGATCATATCCTTTGCGTAGAGAAAATGGCACATTTGGCCTAAAAGGTACTTTTGTCTTCCTGTTTTTTTTTTTTTTTTTTCTTTTTAAACATTCAAGGCAACAAAAAACTGCACATCTGACTAAGGTTGCTGTAATTTCTGTACAAATTGTGCTTTTTGAAATATTCAAAAGCAACATTTTGAACAATATTTAAATTGTCATTTACTGTAGCAGCAGTTCTCAAAGGCTTGAATGAAGGTAACAGGACCCCCTTTTCTTTTGATCTTGTAGACATTTCACCTTTCATGCTGAAGGCATCCTCGGTTACTTCTGAATAGAGGGTAAATGTCTTCAAGAACATAAGGAAAGGAAGCCCAGTTGCCTTGATTCAAGTCTTTCAAGAGTTTTCATGACTTGGATGACTGAGAGTCTACGGCAGCGTGTTGCAGCTGTTATTGAGTCGATATTCAGTACATTTCTCTTTGGCACTGTAGCTTTTTCTCCTCTGACTATGGGAGGTCATGTGGTGAAGTCCTATAAAATTCAAAGCATCTCCAGAGTCATATTTATCTTCATCATTTCCATGGGAAATTCCATGTTTCCTATATAGATATCTTTATAATACAATATCACACCCATACTTATTTGGATTGGTGTAAATGAAAATGGGAACAGAAAGGCAATGAGCAAACATTCTTAATTTTACTACATATTTTACATTTTTGGCCTTTAAAAAAATATTTGTGAAAAAAAAAGATATTTGTGTTAGTGTCACCTGCTGTTCTGGGTTATTGTGTTAGTCTCAAATGTGTCTTTTTACTTTAATTAATAAGAATGTATTAAGATAGAAACACAGAATGCACTGTATACTGTGAAACTTCAGTTATTGACAGCATGTAGCACAAAATGCTATTTAGGAGGAAGTATTTGCTAATCGGCTGAATGATGAAAGTTTACCATTCAATTTAGCTGTGTCACTTCATGTACAAGAGATCCAATGTCCTCTTTGCAATTCACCAAGTAAAATGGTAGAGCGTTGACTTCCATACAGGCAGGTGTGGCATGCTATACTATACTCAGAGAAACCATTATTGTGGCCTGTTGTGTGGACATCATGATTTGTTTACAACAACATGGTAAAAAGACCTGCTTACTTTCATAAAGTTCTCCAGAACATGGATGTCTTTATCTTACCGGGATGACAGATTTTGTTTCACTTCTCATTTCTGCTTTATAAAAAATAAAAGTGCTGGTGATTTGACGGTGAAAGCATATCTTGTGAAGAAGTTGCATTTGCACTGATGTTTTGGGCTACATAATAGTGAAGAAAATCTGAGATTCCTATACTCATATTTCAGCAGTTGTATTACAATATCGAGAAAATACAGGAATTGTGTAAAGGTTGAGCGATGACTTTTAGTACATTAGTCAGCAAAGAATCAGTTGAATATTTTGGATGGTTTTAAGAGACGAAGTTGCATAGGCAATGAAAGTAATTTAAAAAAATGCATTTATTTGTTCACACAAGGTGTCAGTTATAACAGTACTGGAGAGCATATCTTTTGTAATGCTTTTGACATGATAGATCAACTATTAGCACCAAAAATGCAAATGGTGAATTTTAGTATTCATATTCATGTGTGATCTGAGCATTATGTAACCATTAGGACTAACATATCGCATTCCTTAAAGTTCAGATCATATCCTGGATTGTGTTGGATCTGCAAGGTTAAGAAGAGAAAAGGGAAGGCAAATACTATCAGGGATTATATTTGCTTGAATTTGAACTCTTTTAAAAGAAGCAAGATGATCTTTTTCTTATATTAAAACATTGATTCAAGAATTTGTTTAAATGCAATAAAACAGAACAAAACAGCAATTAATAGACATAATACCCTCCTCTCTTACTATTAGGCATGCTTAAAACTTCTGAATTCTCTTAAATTAAATGATATATATTTTCTTTGAAAGAAAACAATCCATTCTTCAATAAATTGAATAGTCTTTGTTTTCAGGTTTTCTCCCCATCAGTGGGAGGATGTTTCATTTATGTCCCCATACTTGATGTATTTCCATGTACATATGGCTGCCTTGTGTGGCAGTGCTGGCATATTATGACCATTTTGACTATAACACTTAAATAAAACATAAGTCATACATAAGATAATGTATTCTTTTATTACCTATAAGGTGACGTATGTTTGTAGGCCAAACTGATGATGTATGTCCACCACAGAGAAAGACCCTTTGGTGTAACCCTGACTGTGGTCTCATGTGCACCTGCCAGAAAGCTAACTATACATGTTGGATTGGTGCACACTATCATTAATGGGATAACAAGCACCCAATTTTGGTGACTTAAAAGATGGAAGCAGCTTTTCAAGTTTCTCTCTTTCCACATGTTCACCACTACTGCTCAGCATCCAACCACAGCAGACCTTTTTTTTTTCTTTTTTTTTTTTAGTTGAAACAAAAACTTCTAGGATGCAACGACACAAACTCTTACTGGATCATGTTTTTTTTTTTTTAATAATATGAGTCCATGTAACAGCTGAATGATAGTTTTAAAAAAAAACAGAATTAGACTTTGCCTTTGTTAGGGAGGTGGTGCACCCCTTCTTATATAATGGTAGGGTAAGCGTTGCATTAAACAATCCCAAATCGATCCATTATCAGTGGCAGCAGTAGCACATGTCGTCGCCACTTCTCTTAGGACTACATGGTCAGAACCATTCTTGTAACAAACATTATGTCCCAGTGGACAAGTCTGTATCACACTGTGTAAGATTGTATGACATCCAGGTTGTGCTGTGTTGGATATATTCTGATGTGCAAAACTGTTGGAGATGATGAGGCTTTTTTTTTTTTTTTTTTTTAACTTTGGCAGCCCTACATGTCATGATCACTTGAAAAATCCATCAAACTCATTTCTTTTTTTCGAGCTGTTGAAGGGTATCGGCATTTTTTGGCCAGCATCAAAGGGGCTTTAATTCGGCTAGTTTTGACATGGCAGGCACACACAACCAAGCTAAGCTACAGCTGTTTTCACATGAACACCAAAGATTTTCTGGAGAATGTACAAACGGTTTGGTCTTGATGTTTATTGCAGTTACTGATCACACAGATGCTTTGCAGTAGGAGATTTTCTGCTAGAGATGCACTCTCAGTAGTAGTGTAAATCTTTGCCGGTCTCATGATTTGGTTGAGTTTAGATTTTTCATTTTTTCTGTCTCATTAAGAATTTGATACATCTCAGTGTCTTTCCATGTCAAATTACTGTCTAAGCACATCTTGCTAAATTGCCTTAAACCACTTAGACTCTTATATATCACTTCTCATATATAGAGCAAAATGCTTTATATGATGTAAATGATAACAAAAGCATTAAAAATCTCCTTTGATTTGGTACAGGTGGACCAGTTTTTCACTTCAAAATATGTACATGGAAATGTCTGTGGCCCTTCTTCAAAAAAAATAAATAACAGTGTTACTTCTGGATTACTATGCGGTTTTGTGAGCTGAAGTAACTGGTTTTCATTATTATGGTAACAGTAGCATTTCACATACTAGCAACAGAGAGAGGAGGAAAGTCAAAAGGACAAATTTGGAAGTGTCACTAAATACTGTGGCTATCACAGGACCAACGGTCATTTTTCACTTTGTCAGCAGTTCAGTAATGCTGAATACAGAGCAACAAAAGGGAAAGGCATGGATGACAGATAATAGCGTTTATAAAACTTAATCTTGTCCTCACCATTTCCTTCCTTTCTGATGTTATTTTCCGAGCAATGAAAGTTTTGGTTGTAAAGGTTTTATTGAACCTGAAATGGTCTGATTGAAAAATTAATGTGTTACTTTGGTATTAAAGTAATACATAGATAGCCATGCTTTTGATGTGGAACTTGTTCACACTTTGTGGATATTATAACCAAAAAGCAGTGAATGTACACAATACAACAGTGATTGTGGATTTTGATCAAATTTTCATTAAATATTTTTGTTTTAAAATTTTTTATAAAAGTCCTACAGAATTATTAACTAAAGATGACTTTAAATATTTGAATACATAGAAGTGCAATCTTAACTTAAAGACTTAATGCATTCTAAAATAAATAATATGCATAAAATAAGCACATAAATAAGCAGTAAAGCATAATAGTTGTAGTATTAGTATAATGTAAAATAATGCATAATTGTGCAGGACTGTGTCTGATTGTATTTAGCATGTTGATGAATCCAGGCTTTTTGTCTGTAAGTGGCACTGCATTGTCATTGGTGTGGATCCCAGCTGCATCTATGTCTTTCCATTAGGTGTTGTCATATGGGATACTGCAGTGAAATGATTGCTACTATTCACTTTGTGTTTTAAAGGTGTTGATGTCTTGTGCAGCTTGCAGTGAATGCCAGACTACTCCTACTCATTTAAGATTCTGGTTAAATTAATTGTGCTGCTACCTTGAGTTGCCACTTATTGTAGATAAACTGTGCTTCATTAATAAAACCTGCTTTCTGGAATACCCCCCAGGGTTTGATTACAGTTACAATTTCCCACAATCTTCCTCCCTTCATGGTCAGACTTCAGCCAAAACCCTTCAGTACAGAGTTGACCATGAAGGGGGAAGTTGGGGGTTGTGTCTTAAAACTGAATAGCTTGATTGTTATGTAGTTTCAAATCTGTCAGACCTCTCCAGAAGTAGCATTCCATGACATGAATTAGTGTGACTGTAGTTCTCTCTGTGTAAACTGTGGGTGTCTGTGTGTTCTTCTACATGCAGCTGCAGCTGCTCAGGCACAAGCTGAGGAGCGGCGTATCCTGGCAGGGAACAGTCCAGGACCTGCAACCAACACACCAGCTAAACCACAAGGGTGTAAGCCAGGTAACCAAATCTACACTTTGAAACGGAAACAAACAAAGCCTTCTCACTTCTTTTTTTTTTTTCTAAAAAGTTGGCAGGTAAATGCAACACAATCCACTTCTCTACAGTCCATTCTGTAAGGCTTACCGCAGGCTAACCTTAATCATCGTCTTATTAATGTAACAGTTGACAAAGCTCATTAATGACAATCACATGCACACATCTGTCCGCCTGATACAAAGCCTTTGTATCAATGTGCTGTCCTGTAATCCAATCTTAAGTTCTCCACATTGTTGTCTATGTTTTGCTTGTTAACCGCATACACACATTTACTTTATCAGTCATTGATGGTGCCACGCTTAGAGTAGACGACCGACTGCGAGTGGCAAAAGAGAGGAGAGAGGAAGCAGAAAGACAACAGGGTAAGAGGGTGATCTCATTTTTTAATGAAAAAAATGCTGAAGAAAAGCAACTTTAAAAGTTTATCTACTTGTTCACATACAGAAAATTGATTCTTAACTACAGTGATAATCCAACAACTGTTTAAATCTGATTTAAAATAATTAAATCTTTTCTGGATCCAGTTTCCTATAAGGTTTTACACTTTCCTTGATCATGTATAAAATATTTAAAATTTTGGACTAAGATGAAGCATTCTGATTTCTTATAACCAAAACTATCAATAGACTCCTAGAAAAATAATTTTGATACGATTAAATAATGAAGACTATGGTTGTTTACAGCCTTAAACCAAAACAGGTGTTTTTTTGGTATTTTGGGAAGTCTTAAAATAATAATTTTTCTATACCAAAACAAGAAGCTGTTGTTTTTATATGTCACCATTTTTCCCTGCATGCACATGCTGTTCGTTCATTCATTTACTACATGGTTGGACAGCCTTACGAGAGTCTCAGATCATGGAGCGAGAGCGCAAGGCCAAGTTGCAAGTGGAGCGTCAGATGGAGGAGCGTCAGAAAAAGGTTGAGGAACAACGAAGGAAGGAGGAGCAGAAACGATTGGCTGTGGAAGAGAAGAGGAAGCAGAAACAGGAAAAGGAAAAGGTAGCTGCACCACAGCTAGAGGCAATCATGAATGTCAACACTGCTGCACAGATGTGTATGTTGTACTGTTTCCACCAAGGAGGAGCTTCAGATCAAAATTGTTTTGGTGTTTTAATGATAAATACTTTTCTGTTAATGATTTTCTTATTTTCTGCTACAGGAGCATTATGAAGCAGTGATGAGGCGGACACTGGAGCGTAGTCAGCGAGTTGAGCAGAGACAGAAAAGATGGTCCTGGGGAGGGCTGTCTACAGACCAGGATGGCCGAGCAGGTAAAAGTCTTTTGTACTTCTTATGCTCATTTTCAGTGTAACTATCCATTTGCCATAGCACATTTAAGAACAGTTTAAATGCAAATAAAGCAGTGCTTTTTGTACCATTCACTTGGCAGGGCAAGCTTGACAAGGTGGCCTGTACTTATAACATCTGCCACTGTGCCAACACATTCATTTGAAAAAGGAAAAGTAAAATAAACGCAGCATCGCAAATTTCAACAACAACTTTGTCCACTATCTTAGTGATCCCCTGCACCACATTCACTCCCCACCCACCCCCTCTCTGGCTATTAACCACCCTTCTAACATGAAATCCTAGGGAAGCATTATAAAGTTCCTGAACTCTTCAAAGCAAGAAGTAAATGTGGTCAAGTTCTTCTTGTTTTACCATTGATGGGATAAAGTCAAGTTACATTGTCCATGAAAGCCCAGTTCTCCATTGAAGAAGCAAGGCTCTCGCCTGCTATCTGGTAAAACATGAATATATCACAGTGTGCAGGAAAGTTTGTCATACATAATTATTTTGGAATTATACTATTTTCCATATTTGGATTTCAGAAATGGGTATTTTATCTTTAGATTACTGTCCTTTTTCTGTGCATTCACCAGAAATCCAGCTTGCCCAGTGTATTATTTTGAGATTAATGTGGTGGGTGTCAAGTAAAGGCTATAATCTCAAGTTTCACCTCTCCTTCTTTGGAAGAGGAATGTACCACATCTTTTGTGCGGGTTTTTATTTTTGTTTTGTTTTTGTCAGTCCTGACTGAGAGCTGTCTTTTCCCACAGGAGATTCTGATGCCAGTGTGACATCTCCAGTAACTATAGTTATCTCCTCTGCCTCTCCAGAAAAGCCAGCAGGAAGTGGACAAGGTTTAGTTTATTTTATTTTTCTTCACAGGTGTAGCAAAACACAGCATGGACTGGCACCCACATTTCCAACAATTATGTTACACACTACCCTTTTCACCATCACACCCCTTCCCATCAACCCCACCTGCTTTCTAACTAGCAGCTTTCCACTAAAATCTTTTTTTTATGTGGCATTTGTTCTGAAAGGGGTTTAGGTTTGGTTGCATCCAGCATGTATACCTGTAGGTATTTCAGTCACATATGCTATTGAGTAGGGCCAGGCAAAGGAATGGTATAAATCAATACAGCCTCCGAATCAATCTAGGCTGTTTTGCTGCTCATGATGTTTACTTGTATTCAATAAATTGATATTGATACTTTGGTTCTTCTTTAAACCACCTTTAACCTCAACAAATAAGCTCACCTTAGCAAAAAACATAGGTTTTTCTCAGCAGTGTTAATGTTTAGGCACATATGCATCCCACAAACTCTTAGAAACCATGAATGTAAGAAAATATCACATGACTGAACTCTCCAATGACAGCAAAACAAAAGTAGTTATGGGTATGGATGAAGAAGAGCTGGTACAGATAAAATAAGCAGTGGCCATCAAGCGCACACTTAGGATTATTTATGAGAGAACTATCAAATTATTCTAAGTACATGTTGAAGTAAAATATCTAAGCAGGGATGTTTTAAGAAGCATGAATCTCGTGCAATTTCCTAACACTATTGTGTTTTTTTTCTCTCTCTCTTTAGTGAATGTCACAGATGTAAATGTGACATTTGATCTTCTTACTGACTTTTGGTTATATTACCCAGCCTGATTTGTCATGCACTTACATGTGTGGCAGTGCAGAGGCCCATTCAAATGACTTTCAGCACACTTCGCTGTTGTATCTGGCATGAACACTGTTGTGTTGTTATATCGTTCTTCTTTGAGGTTGTAAAATACAAGCATTTGTTATTTGATGACCACAAACTATGGAATTTATGACATATTCATTATATCAGTACAACACTAGATCAATGTTAATGGAAAATCAGCACCTAATAATCATAAATTGTGATTTTCCAAAATATTTGATACAAATAGAGAAAAATGATAAATATTTTAGTTTAGTTTATGTATTATTTTATTTTAAGTTTATTAATAAAGCTGTTGCATTTGGACTCTTTTGGAGATTAGAAACCACCAGAACCTTGAACTCCCTCATGTTTCTAAAATCCCTCCCTCCCGGCTAAACTTCCCTGTTAAAAGCCTGCTTCCCTTGTCTGTCTCCTCCCCCCTCTTAGTTGAGAAGCTCTCTACATCCAGCACGAACCTGAAACAGCCACCCGAGGCTGGCATCAGTAAACGCTTATCCTCCTCTGCCACCCTCATCAAATCACCTGACAAAAGTAAGTCTCTTCTCTCCCCTCCCTCTCTCCTTCCCTAACTCTTTAATTCCCTCTCCCTTTTCTTCCCTCCTACCCACCCCACGTTCCAGTGATTCATTTTAACTCGCACATTATATACCACACAGTGTGTTTATCAGCTATGTACTTAAATATTGTTCTGTGATTATTTACATACTAGATTTTCCATGTGACCAGCAGAGGATGAGCTGAAACAAAAATGTCGTCTTTGGCAGCTCTAAGCCCAGAGTGAACTCTGACCTTTGTCCTCTGACCTTTGTCCTCTTTCACATCCAGTGTTTAACACAAAGATTTGGATATTGCATAGATAGGGGGGCAGAACACTGCATCTGGCTTGAGAAACCCCACAGCTGTGCCACTGTGTTTACTCTGTCACTTCTGAGTACTAAATCAAATTTATGGGCGATGATCAGAGTCCGTAGCACCAAATACTGATGTGTTCATTAATGATCTTCCTGTATGAAGGTATAGAGGCCTATCACTTAAGCCGATTATCAACAAGGGCTATTCTAAAATTGTCAAAATTAAACAATACAGTCAGGTATATGACCTATAGAAACCATAACTTCTATTGGTTGCAGTGCCTTGATTTTCCTCTGCCAAATAGCTGACTGACTTGAACTTCTCTGCTTCTTTCCATAATTACAGAACCCCTTTGGATATACGACCATATTCTAAAAGGTCTTAGGCTGTTATACTGTATAGAAATTAGTGCTATTCAATTTCATCATTGGGTGTTTCATCATTGTTTCTCAGGTGTTAAGCCAAGGAGTTCATCTTGTAACCGGTTGCCAAGCAATGGCAATGCCAGTAATGAAGACGGCAAAAAGCTACAGGTGGAACAGACAGGTGGAACAGGTGCAGAAGATCCCTCTCCTACCCACAATACGCGTTCATAGCAAAGCTAGCGTACAGTACACCACATATCAGATCATTATACCATTTAGTCAGTTTTGGCACTACTTCAGCAGCATTACAGTAAGCCTGCTTACATCTTATTTCTTATAACCAATAGCAGATATTAAGATCAAATTAAAACCTCCTGAAAATCAGGTTTAAAGAGAATACAGTAGCTTGATCATGTGGGAGAGTTGAAAAGCTTGTCTTCTGTATCTAAGCATCATCTCTTAAACTGGGCATCAGCTGCTTTCAGGCCTAACCTGGTGACTCACATAAGGCAATTAAAGTGCACATGATTTGTAAACTTTCTTTCTTGGGGGGGTTTCCTTGTTGACTCCCTTCAGTGCCTGTTTAGCCTTAACTCCGTTCTCGTGTTTGTAGGCCGTTCTGTGAAGAAGAGAAGTTCCTCCCTCACACGATTAAGTGTGAGCAGAGCACAGACCCCTGCCAAGTCTGACAAGGGGACAACGGATGATCAAGGTGGCTAGCAGTCGGCATCCATTGCTCCTTTTTCCTCTTTAAATAATAAGCATGCAGCTTTGATGGCTTCATCATTCAAAACTCCTTTTTTTTTTTTTTTTTTTTAAATTTTGAGACACTTAATTTATTTTGCTTCCAAGAACGTTTTGGGAGAATTACTATTTGTCTCGTCTCAGTGTCCTGGAGCTCAGGGATTTTTCTATAATATGCTGGCTCATTTTGCTGCATGGGTCCTCTTTGCTGACTTACCTTCCAGACAAATGCATTTGCTGTTTTTGTGCAACTTACTGATAACACTGCTCAGTCCATGAATCCTTTAACCTTCCTGCTGTCTTAACCTACCAATCCTTTCCTGAGCCAGGTTTCTCACTGACAATAGATGTTGTTTGAATGTTTTTTTTTTTGTTGTTGTTTTTTAATAAACCTTTTTCTCTCTAGCATCAGTGGAGGGGTGGCTTTGTTGCTGTGTGGTCTGTCTGCACTAACATGGTTTATTGTTCTGTTGTCTCAAAGAATGGATTGTTTTCTCACAAGAAGATGGTCATGCTTCAGTGTGGTGTATGTCAGTGCCATCCCTCCACAGCAGCAAGAGAGCACAGACTACAACAAGTCATTGCAGTCTGTCTATTGCTCATTATGCACAAATGCTTTTGTTTGTCCTTCAGCCATATCAGCTCCTTGGTGGCACTGAAATTGTTTAAATGTTCCTGTCCTGTACATGTACTGTTTGTGTTCTGTGTGGTTAACTTTAGCAACGATACGGCACAGCTCCCTATATATATATATATATATATATATATATATATATATATATATATATATATATATATATATATATCTATCTTT
>JAOWBL010000354.1:0-17777 GCA_028564865.1 Zenarchopterus dispar | reverse complement strand
CCAAATAATCAGTTATCCATCCATCCATCCATCCATCCATCCATCCATCCATCCATCCATCCATCCATCCATCCATCATCTTTACTCCCTTATTCTAATTCAAGGTCACTACAGGCAAAAGACAGGGGTTACAGCCTGGACAGGTTGCCACCTCCACGGACAAATCATCAGTTAATCCTAATTAAAAATGAATTTTCATTTGCAACTCAAGTATCAGTTAAGAAGTTGTACACTTGTGTTATGTTATATGTTTGTATTTTTTTTTTTTTTTTGCAGAAGGCTCGGCTAAGACATGACATTGCATATTTATGTGTCATTAAGAGTACATGCCACAAAGATGAGATGTTGTCTAGTTTTTAGTTATTTAGTGAGATGAATCTCTTGTTGGCAAGTATATCGATGATTTCATTTTTGCATTAGGCCTCCTGATCAATGTGGTTAAGTTATTTGCACATAGGTCAGTTCTATCTGTCGTAGTGTGTATGACTGTGCTGCAGAGGCTCAGCTGATTCGATTCTTTTCATTATATTAACAAGTATAAAAGATGTGGCAAGTGTTTTGCAAGGGATGGGGATTAAAATGACTTCTGCATTTGGGACCCTCAATCAGAAAGGTGTTGTGTTTAACACTGAAATGTGTTCACACACTCATAAAACCATTGTCCTGCAGCAGTATAGTTGTTCATGTTTGGGGTCCTTTTAAGGGCTTTCTGTGGTGGATATTGAGACTTTTTAACAAAGCACTCAGTAACACATGACTTTGAAGCACTTGTGGCAGATAAGAGCCTAAATCTGTGTTTTTGTCCGGATGAAATGTTGGTGAAAGCCAGCTCAGTTTTACTTTGTCTGGGTGAAACCACAACTCGGAGGAAGGTCACGAAAGTACAAACAATAATAATCAGGTATTTGTGTTCTTGTCTTAACGTTTATAGTAAGAATCCGTGTTTGGCTGTCGCACTTTACTTTAAGCCTCTGATAATGGACAGACCTGCTGACAGACGTAAGGCAGCCACAAGGTCAGGATCCTTGCCAGGACCTCTGAAGTGCGGTTTCACCGATAATCAATATAAACCTTGGCAGCAGAAAAATGATTTACCGTTTTAACATCTCTACAATGGGAAATTTCAGTGGTGATTTGGACATTTTGAAGACACAAAAATCCCACGAACGTGCATCTTCACGGAGACTGTAAAATCCTTTGAACAAATCATTCAGTCTAGAAACGTCTGCATGAACTTCTCCGGCTTAGGTTTACGTCTCCTGCGAGGTGTGTTCTTACACGTTTGTCTCTGGCAGGTCTCTCTGTAGGAATGTAAATGTTCCCTGGGCTCGAATGTGCACCTAATCACACAGCGCACAAGTCAAACTCTTTCAAACACTTCCAGCTTGCTTAGGAACTTTCCCTCGCCATTTCCCCTCGAAAAAGCTTCCATGACTGCACACGGCTTGACATCACCTCTGCCGTATTGAACGTGCACGTAAACACACCACAACAAAGCTGCGTGCTTTTGTGTGGACACATCGATCCAAATAAACTCGTTTTCCCTTGAGGCAAGCACTGTGAGTGCCTGTGACTCACCTGCCTCAGGGCCCCCAAACATTCGGAGAGTAATTCACCATTATGACTGGAATTCTGCCCTTCCCTGCTCGTACTCTAACCCCCTCCAGGGGTTCAATGAGAGCAAGGTGGGAGGTGGCCCAGGATCAGTATCTGTAGTGGAGTTTCATATTCACTTAGAAAAAATGTGCTGTTAAATTACAATGGCTTGTGTTCCCAGAGGAAGTCGCAAAATAGCAAAAATTGTGAAATTGGCTGTAAAAACGTGTTATTATTTGGATTGTTGTCGTTGGATCCGACTGATGCCTCTTTTATGTCAATTGCCATTACATGTTTAAAAAAATAAAGGTAACATCTTAGTCAAAACCACAACTGCAATCCTGTTATTACTTCATTATCTTTTTTTTTTTTTGTAAATGAATCTAAAACTGAAGTTTCCACTTCGGCAAAACTTTAACAATGTCCACAAATTTCACCTAGTGGAATCCAAAACTTGAACATTGCGGGCTATATTTCGAGATTTCCTTTATCTGTCTTTAACTTACAGACCTTCAGTAGCTCCTCATCATTCCTGCACTCTTACAGCGCCGGCAGAGCAGATGGCAGGGAGTATGGGATTAAAGAAATCCACATAGATGAGTCGCGACCACATTCCTGTGCTTCCATTGACTTCCCATGCTGCATGCTTGCTTTAATTTAACATTGCACAATCTCATTTTGATTTTCTTCTTTGGTTTCTCTGACCTAAAGAGAGGGCTTTTTGCCATTTTTCCAGTCATTCGTGGACCACAATGACCACTTGTAAATAGTTGAGCAATTACATGGTGTGATGGAGCTTACCACTGATTTTAAATGTGTCTGCACAGATGCACTAAATGCAAGTTGAATAGGCGCTAAAAGCGGTTTCTGGGGTTGAATTTTGGGGTCCCCTTTTTTTTCTCCTGCTTTTGCTGCGTTTAGCTGCAGTTGGCTGCAAATTGTGCTGCAGACTGACCTGGATGTCGCTCTCCCTCTTTACGTGCTGAAACATCTGGAGTCAATTGGACCGTATTAGGGCTCAGACTTCTGGGTGAAAATCCCTCTGCAGGATTTGCTGGTTTGGCACATTGCTCCGCTGAGCCTGTCACTATGCGCCCCTGGCCGCTTCATCCCTTCAGTGTCCACAAAATTTCTCACATTTTCAAATTGATGTTTGTTGGTCTCCTGAAGCAGAAAGGTCCAGAGCTGCTGTACACACTACGTTAGACCTTGAGCACATCCTGTCTGTATTAGTAATAATTATTGCGACAGAATTCACACTGGCAGTTACACTCAGTATTTTTACCACACACTTTACAAGATCAGATTAGCTTTTTTTCCCCCCATTTTTTGATTTACTTAATGAGTTATTAATATTTAATACCAAAAATGTCTAGGAGTATAGAAACTACAAATTTAGCGCTATTATATTATTCATAAGAATAAAACATACAATAGAAAAAACAGATACATAAGAATATGAATACAACAGTAAAACATATAAACAGCTGCTTTAATTACAGAGCCTGAATTTGCTGAGTTTACAATAAAATCTACAATAAAAAAACAGGACAGGACTGAAATAACACAGGCATCTCAAGCACCGTGTGTTTTAGAAGGCAGGAAGGTGGGATAACATGTCATCAAAGCTGACATTTAGGAAGTGTCTGAGTTCACAGATGAGGAATTTAAATTTATGATTTACTGCTCTACTATCATGTGGAGCTGTGATGAATCACCTGGCAGAGATCTTGGGAGGATGCTTCATCTATAGAGGTCGTCTGTGATCTTTTCATTTTTTTCCACACAGAAAGCAGTCAAAGTGCTCTACATTGCAGTTTGTACATATCCTTTAAATCTAATTTATTGCTGAAATAGTACTGCATGTTAGCAGCAAGATAAACAGATGAAAAACCTGTCAAGAAGAAATACTGATCATCCCACATCCAACTGAAAGCCCTTTAAGTCCTGCTGTTGAGTTCCTGCAGGACAAGTCACTTTCTGTTTTTCCCCACTTGCTTCTCTGCAACAGTCTTCTTCTGCTCTTTCTTTGCTAACGTCTGTAAGCAGAAACTGCTAAGGAACAAATCAGTAACTGTGCCTGCAGTGTTTTTTTTTTTTGTCTGCCGTTTCAACAAATCTCTTACAACCTCCTCACCTTTAGTTTTCCTCAAGCGTTGACTTGAGAATGTTTACATGAAGTGCGGAGCCGGAGGGGAGGAGGTCAGGGGTGGGGCTGTCAGAAGCATGTGCCAGACTCTGTGATTGACATTTGGCAAACACGCCCCCTGGCTGTGATTGGAGAGGCTGCAACAGGAGCTGTGGAAATTTGTAAACCTCATCGTGAGCTGCAGGTGTTGCCAAAGGAGTGGATTTGTTTATTAAATGACCTTGTTTATGTGACATTATCAGAAAATAATTTCACCATATATGACCAAAAAAAAACAAACTCACCAACTGCAACTTTAATGTACAGCAGTGATGCTTAAACATCAACATGAACAGCATCACTGGCTGCATGGTCACTCACTTCAAAAAGTGGGTCTAGCGGCCCACCATTCGCAGCCATTTCCACCGGTACAGAGTGTACCGAGCCAATCGCAATAAAGCAGACAAAGGCTATATGTAATGACTTATACAGGATTATCCAGGAGCCCCAAAATCTTGAGTTTTATTGTAACTAGTAATATAGTAATATAGCATAGAGGGCTACATGGAGTACTTTTTGTATTTATAGTGACACAGTTATTGGAAATTAGTTTAAATGTTGAAACAGTGATGAGGTGAGTGATGTTGGGTTCTGAGATGTAACAGTTCCCATGTTGGTGTAACTGGGTTTCAGAGCATTTAGAGCCACTCATCCTGTCAACCTTTCAGAGCATCTGGACAGATGTTGTTAGTCCTCAGCTACAACCAGTTTAAAGCTCGGGGGGGAAATCATAGTTTTGAAGCAGTCATTCTTTGCTCTTGGAATGTATTTGCTATGTTTTTTTTTTTTTGTTTTTTTTCCACATTGATCACTTCGATCCCTTTAAAGAGCAGCTGAAAACGTTATTCAGACAGGCTTTTAGTTAGTGAGGGTTTTATATGTTTGGAAAGCATTTAATTTTTGTCTTATTTTTCTTGTGTTTTATGTATTTTACTTTGACACACTTTGTCATTTTAATCAATGAAAGATCTGCAGTATTAACTTACTTGTTTTCATTATTTTACTTTCAACTCAGTTTGTTTTTTAAAAGTAAGAAAAGCATAAATGCATTACTCAATCAGCAGAAGGAAAAAGTAAATATTAAAATAGATATAAAGGCTTATTTCAGAGACAATTACATATATTGTGTATAGAGAGTGTGTTTTAAATAAGCCCTTTTATCAAGGAGTGTGGTGAAAAGAGTCTCTGGCTGTATTTATTTTATTATATTTTTTTCTGTGAGAATGCAACCCTATTTCTTATATCTGCATGTATGCTGGCTACCAGCTTGGGAAATAACATGCAAGGTAGAAAGCTGAGCCATCGAGCTGGAAAAGGTTAGGGAGGGGAGAAAAACCAGCAATAGCATGTTGACATGCCTCATCTGTGTTTCACTGGATTTATACTGATATACTGTCAGTTTGCTCACTAAAAGTTCACCCCTGCAACATCAGATCTGTGAAACATGAGAAGGTAACGTGTGAACCGGCTTGAATCCTGCAGCCGTGGTGGACAGTCTCAGGTCTTCTAATGATCTGCGATGATCAGAACTTTGTTTTAATTTACTCTCCCACTGTGAATGGAGATGGTCTGGCAGGTGACACTGGAGACTAAGAACCTGTTTAACAGTAAGAGACATGAAGTTAATTCCAATTAAATCAAATGGATTGATAATTTATTGATATAATTAAAAAGAAATAAAAGAAAAAAATGGCTGGCTCAGAAAATCAACAGTTCATCAAATTTTCAAATTCAGTTTGCCATTCTGAGCAGTCCACATAATCTCCTGCTTTAACTGAAAAACTGAAAAACACGTTTACTGAGATCAACAAGTCGAGTTGCCAATAGCTTATGTTCGGTAGTTTTTCAATGAGGACTTTATAAGGTTTCCAATGCTAATCCCGCAGTCAAAGAATTACAGCTGATCTTATTGTAATGAGTATTCCGAATCACCAGCAATAAACAGCAAGGCTCAATGCTTAATCTATAAACCTAAATCCAAATGAGCTCCCAAGAAGCTAGAATTGTTGGAAAGCTGAAAAGTGAGTTGAATATAACTGGGCCTATCTTAGGTCTGTGTGGCACACCTCCCATCTGAATTTATAACCCAGATATCCTTTATACAAAACTGACTGCAGGCATGTTTATTCATTAATCTGCATTTTTGTCTGGAGGCAAAGGATTACCAAAAGAAATAACTGTTTTGGCTAAATCGAAACATAAACACATATAGACACATACACATGTTCTTTCTTCTCACAAACAGATTTTCTTGCTGTTTGAACCTGCAAATGTTTCTAATAAGGTCTATTGTCTATAATCTAAATTAGTGGCGTATTTATGTATAAAACCACGTTGTTGTGGAGATGAGATAAAATGTGCCAACAGTAACAGTTTTAGTTTAGTTTTTTATCATTATTATTGTTTCCTGTTGTGGAAAGACTCAGAACCTCTGAAGTACAGGCGTTGTTATTGAATTAATAATCTCAGACTATGTTATGATTAAGGATTAAAATATATGTGATGTGTTCTTCAGTAATAGAAACAGATAAGCCCCAAGAGAAAATAAAAGAAGCCAGTATAATTTATCTTCACTCGAATGGCCTTCTAGATGTGTTGGAAAGGCTAGATGGCGAATAAATGTATTCAAAATATGCAAACATGGTTTGCTCGTAAAACTGAACCTCCATCAAACTGAAACTTTTCTATTTGTGTTCAGGAGGTACAGTCCAGGAAGGAGTTTGCTCATGAATCGAAATAATGCTGATATTGCAAACCTAATTCCGAAAGTAAACTTGTATCTTTGTCATCTTAAATATCCCGTAGTGGATTGGGTCTTATTCTTTTGGTAGTGGGTGGGGAAGGGTAGGGGTATTCAGGTTTCTTGGGGTACTGACACGTGGATGTACTGATGCTGGGGTGGACACACTCCAACTAGAAATGAGGGGGTTCAGTTACATCTGAACAGATAAAGTACGATGAATAATACTGTAAAATTGATTATTTACAAGTACAGCATAGATGTGTTACTCAAATCTAGCAGTGAGATATAGACAGCTCAGCACTTACCACCTCACAAAGAATCAAGGAAACAACATAAAACCTGTGGGGTTTTTTTTAGAAGACAAAAAGAGGAAGAGCCATAGAAAGCCTAGGATCAGTATTTGGTTTGCATATTGTTTACCATAAAAGACTCTTATTGCCAGAAGAATTTGACTAATAAAAACAGACCGAAGACCACTGGTTATCAGCTGTCTCATTGTTAGTCGGGACACACTTCAGCTCTCAGCAACCCTGGACACTGGACAGGATAAAGCAGCTACAGAAAATAGGTGGATACTCTATTTCTGACAATAGATCCCCTAACATCCGACACACTGCCATTTAAAAGGGCTTTTTCATCAAAGGTTTTTAATTGATTCTGTTGTAATTTCTTGTTTTTAGTTTTGGGTTTCAAGCTTTATGAAGTCAGATATGCTTGTGGCAGTTTGAGTCAGAAGGGATCAATATGCTCAGCACAGTGGTTCAAAAGAGTGAATTTTTAGAGCTTGGCGCTGATGTCTGCACAGATGCTTTCTTTTTTTTTAATGTAAAAGTTGTACTCTTTTTCTGAGCTGTGACTTCCACATTGTCATGATTCCTTTTTTTAAAAAAACAAAAAAACAAAAACAAAAACTTTTTTTTTTTAAAATAAGTTGTGAGGGGGAAGCCCTTTCCAGTACTCCTGAGCTAAAAAGACAAATTCATCACACACATGCCTTCATTATCTTATTTTTCCTGTTTATTGTGAGAACTGGGGTTCTACTTTTTTTTTCTTGTTTCAATTAAATAGCTTCCATTTTTAAAATTGTTATGATTTTTTTTTTGTCATCACCTCAATGGGAATGAATAATAGATTGAGCTATTGATAAGTTTTTGTAACCAGAGACTTAATAATTTATTCACACAATTTGGTTCAGCTCAGGCAACAACATCCTCTTTGAGCAAAAATAAATAAATAAATAAATACATAAAAAAAAAAAAAAAACTTATCCTGCAGCATCTGACCTTGGCCAGATGGGGCACTGGTTAATGTAATAATACAAAATGTTTTTTTTTTTCTTCCTTTAATATATTTCTACACTATTCTGCAAAATTATAGTTAATTAACATAATTCATATTTGTGTCAACAAAACACTGCATTCACAAACCGTGTTTTTTTTTTTTTGCGTTCAAACCTGATCATCAACAGCCTAGACTTTTAACAACTGTGTATTCTGCATGAAGTGCTGATCTCTTATTCTGTGTTGTATTTTTATTTCTTTCAGAACGGCTCATTGTGCTGAGCCAACTGTCTGTCAGTCATATTAGAAATAAATTTAATGCTTTATATTAACTCTCCCGGCGTGGTACAAAAAAATACACTTCACCTAAGAGTTGTCATAGATGTGAAATCAAATGATTAAAACTAAAATGGTTTTTGAACAGGTAAATAAGTTTATTTCTGCTCTAAAGGTTAATAATAGGAGTCAATGGAGATTGACTCATTTTTCCAGCCAGCCTCTAGTGATCAGTGGAGGAACTGCAAAAAATCTTAATTAAGCATGAGAAAGTTCAGCATTTGGACTGGTCTGGAAACAAATCTAAATAATTTACCTCTGCGATGCCAGATGCAAGACTGATAAATAGAAAAGGGCTCGATGAATGTATTAACTGTAATAACTGTACCACTCTGGAATGAGTTGAACCGTATTTTTGAAGTGCCTTGAGATGACATTTGTCAAGATTTGGTGTGATATAAATAAAGTTAAATTGAGGTTAATTGAACGTGTGAGCAGACCTCAGTCAGGATGTTAAATAAAAGGATCACTTTTGTACTGGTTGAAGACAGAAAACAATATAATCACAATAATGAGCTGGCTAGCAGCACATTAACTAACCTTCAGACTGTGAAATTGTGTTTAACTTGCTGACATTTATCGGATTTACTGGCTAGCTAGTGACGGTATAAGCACATTGCATTTGTCAAAGTGTTAATACCATTGGTCAAATGTATACTAATCTTACCAGATCTTACTTACCTGGATGCAGGCGTAGCTTCAGTGGTTCTGGTGTGCAGGTTCCTAGAAAGGGTAGAAATTCAACATCATTTGCATGAAATTGGATTGTTTATCTAAGATACTACCAAAAAAAGACTGAAGTTCATTTTATAGACTAATCTGCAGCTTTGCAAACTTCCAGTTTATATCCACCAATTCCCACAGAATTGATGGATATAAATCGTAACTGTCAAAATTACGATTACTCTGCATCTATAATCCAATACATACAAAGTGCTTAAAGAGAGAAAAAACCAACAACAAACAACCAACAACAGAAAAAGGAAAACATGCAGGTTTTCATCAAATCCTCGGTTTCTTTCCGTGACTGAAGTAAGTAAACCTGATGTAGAATAGGTGGGTCTTCAGGTCTGTGCTTGCAACAAAAACAAACATCCTTTTCTACTTTTTAGTTTACGGACGTGATAAGATCTGATTGATCGCTGACTTTTAGCATCTTCCTTGAAGCAACGTAGCTAGTGTAGAGGTTTGGTGTTTATTTGAAATGGCCTCCAGTTCTGCTGTGCCCACTTCCTTCATAATCCACCACACAAACAAAAATGACCGCTGACAAACAAGCACACGCTCAAACAAAGGCAAGGAAGCGAAACAACAAAGCAAAAATAACAAACAAAACAGAAACGCTATGGCAACAGCTTTGTTTTTAGCAGCCTGATAGAGGTGTGTACACACATACCTTCTGATTTATTAAGTAGTAGCTTGATTTGACTTGGCACAAGATCTCAAACATTTGACGCCCAAACAGACACACACATGCGCGCACAGATAAATGGATCCATAAAAAACAAACTAAAAGCTAAACATGACCTGACTTGCCACATCCATCGATATTCACAATATTAAGAAGGCCTGAACTGAGAAGGGGACTTGAGTCTGGCACTCGGACTCGAGTCACTCTTAAGACTGGATTTGGACTCGCACTAAAACGATTCGAAACACGACTCGGACTCGCGATTTGAGCCTCGTGAGCTATCTTTTATTTTCAGTATTTTGCTCCTGATCTCGTCGATGTCTGATCGCCTGTCAGCTGCGCGTGACTCATTTTCCCACCTGTGCGCATCTGTGTGACATAACGCCACACAGATGCACAAATACACACAAGAATGGCAGCGGCAAGCACACCTGTTCCCACCCCACCTTTTGTCATAACTTCTGGATATTAAAACTTCACTCAAGAGACAAACAAACACATAAAAGAGCAGCAAACAGCGACACCTGTGGAATAAGAATCAGGGCGCTAGATCCGCTACCTCCGCCTTTATCTGCCACACGCGTCCAGGGAGGTTAGGTACTGTAATGTGAACGCTAGTACTAGCATCAATGTTAGCAACGAGTTTAACACCACAGCATAAACATTAGCTGTCAGGACTGGATCTGAAGAAATTAAAATATTACTTTTTTTAAACTTAATTAAAATGTTGCAGTAATCTCATATAAAGTAGTTTCACACTTTAAAATTTGGCTGTTATGAATTTTTTGGTGCAGTACTTTATAACTTTTTGCAATTCTCTCTCATTAAAAAAAAAAAAAGCACAAACCGCCAGTGAAATCACATAGATTGCTTTTGAAGCTCTTTTTTCTCAAACTGTCCGGTGCCATGTTGCAGATGCAGAAAAGAAAACAGGCCCGGGAAGATGTCTCATCTCAATCCCAGCTGCATGTTTTAACTTGTCTGACTTATCTTTGAATATCTTATGATACTACTTAATAATACTTTCATAATATTACATCATCATTTAAAAAGCTATAACTGAAATAACATCCCGAATGAGTGTTGTGAAAGCTAAATGAAGGGCGAGCAGAGCTCCTGTCACGGGACCCGTTCCCCGTGGTAAATCAGCCAGCTGCTAACAGCTCTGTATCCTGAGTGACGTGGAAATGATCTGCCGTGGCTCCCGGATCCACTAGCCAACCCAGGCCGGAGAGGCCAACACTTGCAACAGGACTTCTCATGACTTCTGCATTCAGCTAATACTCAGTTAGCACAAGCAGCTGTCGGCTTAGCCATGCTTCGTCCGTGGACCTTTCCGGGTCAACCCACAGCCAGTCACGGTGGCACAATAAAAGGCGTTATCTTTAACATATGAATGTTTATGTTTGCTAGCTTTTTATTCAGAGTTTATAATCTAGTGACAAGCACTAAATAACAAAAGTCATGAAATCTAACCATTGGTTGTGCTCGCTGCCAATCAAAAGAAAGAGCTCCTAATAACACATATTCCTCATTTCTGCTGCAACATTGGACATTTCAACAAGACGGCGCAGGAAAATTGACTCACTTTTCTAATTCAGTCCCCAGTGGTCAGTTGAGGAACTGCAGTTTTCCCTTTTGTTTGGTGCTTTGTATGTACACACAATAGCTGGTGTGTGTGGTTATCTTTGCTCTTTATTACAGTTTTAACTTTCTTCCCATTTGTTCTAGAGATTGAAGACTAAAACGGAGAAACAAAAGCTCAGTATAAACAGTAGTAACGTCAATCTGAAACATGCTGAAACAGGCTGTAAACATTAGCTACTCGTAGACTGACCAATTCTAGGGGATTTGTTGAGAGAAATAAAAAGCTAGCTGAATGAGAACCTAGCTTCCAGGTCTTCTCTGGTTGCATTTCTACTACACACAGGAAGTGAGGTGGCCTGGTGTGTCCCTGATCTCCCTTTCATTACATAACATTATGATTCCTGACCTCCACCCGCAGATAAAAGATCCAATCATCCCATTTCTGGCACAGTCTAATAGCTATCACACCATGGTGACACAAGCAGGCCAGGCTCACAGGAAGCCTCTGTGTGCTCCTGCTAAGACGCTGCCACTCTTAGGCTGATTATCTGCATCAATCCCTCAAGGTGTTAAAAGCTCAAAGGGCTAAGCTTCTCACAGACTGCATGCAAGAGACACATTTTTGTAATAAGTCCATATGCTATTCCTTTCCTCTTGTCCTTCACATTTTTGCTTGCTTTATGTGGACTTTTCTTAGCGCGTAGCAGCTTTATGTTTCAGCATCAGCTCGTCCCGGATTTCAGTGAGCGCGGACAGCAGAGAGGATCTTGGGAATTTACCCAGCTTTGTGTTTGGCAAGGGGAAGATTAAGACGGGTATTTTTGATGTGGCTAGGCTAGCAGGGAACCGAGGAGACAGGAGTAAAACTCAAAATTTAGGACAGAAACAGACATGAGTCAGAATTAATGCAAAACCTGAGTGGGCAAGTGGACAGGTCTACTGTGGAAAAAAAGAAAAGAAAAGGAATCTGGAAAGCTTCAAGTAATCTAATGAAATTGATTTCACTGTGCAGCTTGTGTTATTTTCTGCAAATAATTGATTTTATTTCAATAACAAATGATGAAAAATATTTAATTGCGAGAAACCAATTAATTATAGAAACAGAGGTTGTTTTATTTTAGTTACACTGAGCCAATTTCTCAAACACAATATTTACGTTTTAAGAGTAGTTGGAGATTCTGGCTGTAGAATTAAATATAAACTCAGTTTAAATAAAAGGGGCAAAGCAAAAGGAGAGAAATGTCTCTGATATGCCTGCAACTTTATATTCTTTTACAAAAAAAATCAGATTTTCTAATTGTCACTCTTTCTCACATGATGTTCCCACAGATACCTCATGTCGCTCTGTTTGACCTATAAAGGCTTTTCATTGAAGGTCTTGTGATAGAAAATTGGCCACTAATGCTTTATCTTTGACTGTGTGTCGTAAAACCACCCTGATGGCGATTAACACTTCTTCACCCAGTTTGTGACGTAACTGACAATCAGACCCCACTTTGAATCTCGAGTGGTAAAAAGTGTATTATCAGTCCCATTCCAGGAAATCTTATAATCATCTTAAATGACCTTAATATTGTATATTTTCAAGTTCAGATCTTTGTACAACAAAAATAATATCAAAAGGAGACAAAATATCTTATTTCATATTTTATAGTATGTTTCTGGAGGGTCTTCTAATTGTCATGAAATTGTTGGTCTGATGACTGTCTAGTGGCAAAAATGTTGCTTGTGATGTTTGCAAGATAAACAAACCGTGGGAGATCTTTTTTAATCTTTTTGGAGTTCTATGGCCCTTGTTTGTTTGTTTGTTTGTTTGTTTTGTGTGTAGAAGTGGTGAACGTGAAGAGGATCTGACGGCGTTGAAAGACTCCAGTGATGACTCATCAGGGTGCAACTGGAGTCACAGAGTGTCGTCAACGATTTCTTGAGTTCCTCAAAATTTAACGGAAACAGTTCCATGAAATGTAATCTTCCTGAGAAAGCTCAAATTGCACATACTTAAAGCAGAACAAAGAGCTTTTTTTCATCTTAAAATATCAGTTTCAGTTTAATTTGAAGTAATATTGGCTGAAGGAAGAGAGAACAAGAGAGCGACTGAGCTAAAACCCAAACAACAGAACTCAGACAGCGTCGTAAAAGTGTATTAACCTCCACACCTGCAGGGGGACCCACTGAGGTAAAAAAAAAAAAAAAAAACCCTCATTTTATGCTAAATGTAAATTTGTCCAAAACCGAGCTTCAGTGCCTCTGCAGGTCCTCTGTAGCTGTTAAATTTATCTCCAGTCATGATACATCCAGTTTTACTTCTGTCCCTTCTCATTCTTTCTTTTCTGTCCCCTGAATCCCGTCTCAGCGTTCTGTCTCTTTACATAACTTCTGACTGGCAAAAAGAGAGATGATGATTAAAGATGAGAAGTCCTATGTGTTCTTTTATCGGAAGTTTTTATGATTCACATGAAAGTGGCTCGATCAAGCCCTAACCTGTTGTCGGGGACGCATGCCAGTGATGGTAGAAACGGGCAGAATGAGAGGTTTCTGGAACGAAATGATCACGTTTGGGCTTTACGCTGAGGATTCAGTTGCAAAGCAGCTCAAAGAGCCAGCTGGAAATTGGCCCTTAGACGCAAAGATTCAAGTGTTTCAGGCCACCAGGTCAGGGTAAGTTCATGCAACATCTGCAGAGATGCTCGTTTTTTAGAAGAGGAAGGGAGATCTGACATTACTTCTAATCTGACGTGATTTATAAGTTGTATGTTGTTACTGGGAAGATGAGACGGCGTAACACAAGCAGTTGTCTTCTGAGAAAACAGTTTATGTCAACAACACGGTAATGTCGTTACGATCTCTGCCGTGAAATTCAAAAATGGTCAAAGTCAAGAGTTGGAATTGTTCTTGATGTTGTCCATGTTTCAAAAAGTCTTATCTGCTTTCGTTACCCTGCGTGTCACTCTAGACTCCTTATTCTGCAAATGTGACTAAATAAATATGATTAATGTTAAAAGAGAACAATTACAAATAAGTAGAGTGCAATGAAATCACAGACTGAGCTGAAGCCCACAGGAAGGAGATGCACAGCTTCTGTCTCTTTGAAGTCTAAGTTTCATGAATTCAAAGCGGCACAGAGTTGGTTTTTTTATATTAAAATATCACTTTCAATTCAATTTAAAAGAATATTTGATTACTATTAGGAAGTGTCGTCTTGCTGTCTTGGTCTTTTGTCAGTACTGTCTGCATTTCCTGTCAACTGATCCAACAATCACATTTATTCCTATATTCCTCGACCAGCCTCTGACTGATCCCGCCATGTCCGATTCCTGTTCGGATGACCCGTTTGACCAAGCGATCCAAGGACATTACTGAAGCAAATGATGAAACCTCAGGGGAAATATTCTCACATGATTGAGATTGAGCTGCTGTTTAAAGTTAGCCGGAACAGCTGATTTGGTCAGAAACAGTGACAGATACTGATGTCATGGAAGCAGTTCCAACATTTCTCGGCTCCGAGTCCACCAACAGTAAAAGAGGCCCTGTGGTACTCACCCCCCGCTTTTCCACTAGTTGTTGGCTGATTTGAAACGTATGAATTCATCTGCACAGAAGAAAAGACACCTCCTCAACATGGATATGATGCTGCTGCTGTAAAAACTCAGTCCGTGTTCTAAAGTCACGACAGTCGTTGCAGAACGTTATAGCTGAGGGCAAGAATGATTTCCTGTTCTGTTATTTGTTGTCGTAAACCTGAAAAATCCTCCGACTGAAGTCACTCCCTTCTTTAATCAGTTCTCTAATCAATTCAAAACAAGAATGCCGTGCAGTGGGAACTGTTTGTTCTGTCTCTGCATCATTGACTTTTCCGTAGAATCTGTGGACCTCGGGAGCGATGTCGCAGGTGCACCAAGAGGACGGACTTCTCCACCAAAATCATCAAAGCTTGTATGATTCCTCCTAAAGCTTTAAATCCACTGCTTCTCTGTGAAATAATTCATCTTTCACGAACCAAGTGACCATATTTGGTCATTTCAGCGGACTTACGAACTCAAAAAAGAGCAAAAACAGGTCTTTTAATACTCTCCAATAACCCTCTAGAGTTTTTTTTTTTTTTAAATTTCAGAAATTTTATTAACTGTACCATGAAGTGAGAAATCCCTCAGACGTGACTAGAAAAGGAGTTTACTTTGCAACAGTTTGTTCGGATGTTTGCCTTTTTCGGGTAAAAACAATGACAATGTATAAAAGAAGCAGAACTGGAAGTTTCTGAACCCTCTAACACAGGAGCTGCTGTTAAAGCTTGTTGACATCAGCAACCATCTGCGTCCTGCGCTCTCTGATGCAGCCACCCTCGTCCCTGCTCTCGATTCTTTCTGTTAAAGGCCAAACTGGGACTTTGATATAAACTAATAAGCAGACATTAAATTTGTGGGGCTGCGTGAGCTGGCTAAATGGAGGCCTCTTTGATTTTTCCTAATTTCAACTTGGAATATTTGCCAGGGTTTTCATGCGAGTTGCTCTTTAGTAACAGAGCGGCGGGAAGAGCTGCAGAGTTGAAGGGTTTCAGGAAAGCCGAGGTTGACAGTAACTCCAGAAGTTAGTCAGGTAAACCCACCAAAACGTCTGTCCACCCACGCCGGCTGCACGGCCACGTTTCAAACGAGTTTAACAGCACGAAAAAAAGGTAAATGAATGAGAATCACATGGGGCATTGTCATTTTACTTGCTGTCAGAGCTCCAACACCCTGCCTTCCAGTTTCACCCAGTTCTGTGACCACATTCAGGGTGCAGTACCATCTGAATATCACATGAAAACTATATTTTCCTGGAACAATTATCTATTTAAGTGTGGAGCGCAGCGCTGTGAGGCACACGATAAATTTCTTGTTAACTCGCTTTTGTCCAATTACTTCTTGTTTGAGAGAGAAAGGCGCTTTGAGAAGAACTGAAAGTTGATGAGGTAGGTCCCGGTGGCCTTGTTGGAAAAAAGAAAACACAAACAGGCTGGCAATAGACAAGAGCTGACAATTTCCTGTCCTGAACGCAAAGGCACATATGAATGCGAAGAATCTCCTGACAGCTCCCCGAGGCGTTCTAGATGCTTCTTCTTGTCAGGACCTGCTCGTTTAATAATTTAAATAAAGTGCACGCCGCGTTGACTCATGAGGGCATCACAGTTTGAATCAGAGGCAGCGTCTCAATAACGATAAAAGATTACATCAGGGAGACGAGAAAACGCTCGCATGTAAGAGACGACCCGTAACGCAGGAAAGCTGTTCTGTAGACAGGATCTACTTCTGGACATGGCAACAGCAGTGTGACGGTCAGTTGTTTGGAGAAGAGCTCTCCTCGTCTGCATGTAGGGAGCATTTGAAAAGACAACTAGGTCACAAAGGCCTCAAACTCATTACTTCTGTCAAATTAGTCACTGACATCTTCGTTTGGCTCAAAAAAAAAAAGGGCACCTGATTCAGACATGACATTTTCAGCATGCCATCACACCCTCCAGTTTAAGACCAAGAAAAGAACGCTTTTTTTCTTTTTCTTTTCCTTTTCCCTGCTATATTAAGTTACATTCAGGCAAGAACATGAAGCTACTCCACAGAAACCCTTTTCTCGTCTCTGGCTGGGATGAGGAAACGCTGTTATGTTGGTAGAACTGGACATCAACGCTGCTTAAGGGCTCACATGTTCGAGACCATTTGTGGTCTGCTTTAATTTCAATTCCTGCTCTTAAATGGCACTGTTATGTGTTGTTTCAGTGGCATGACAACACCTCATGACCACAAATTTGTTTGGTTTAGGCCAGCAGGGTTTTTTTTTTCGTTTTTCCAGTCCACCCATATTAATGTAGTTAAAAGTGGTCAAATCACAAAACGTAATTAAAACAATGGCACAGTTTTAGCAGCTGACTTATTTCATCCAGTTTTCAACAACACACCGTCAGACTGAACACTGTGTTTGTGAGTTTCTTTGGCACTGTGCAGATGAAGCGGGCGGGATTGGCATGTTTTTTTTTTCCCCATGTCTTCATGACGGGATGATGGGACCCTGGAAAACTCAGTCGGTCGGGCAGGCGCACGTATGACGAGGCTGTCGGCCTCATCCAGGCAGCGCAGGTTCAAATCCCAACCTGTGGCTCTTGTTGTGTCCTCCGCTCCCCATTCCAGTTTCCTGTCTAGCTACTTTCAAAATAAGAGCCACAAGAAACAAGTGTAGCAATGATAAATTACTACCTTAGATGTCATTATTAGCTTTTTAAAAAGGATATTAATGAGTTGTTGTACTGTTTTTATGCAAAATAAACAGTGATATTTTATTTTGGGATTTCATCAATGCCATGAGGAGGGGATTGCTTTGATTGGTCCATTTCTGCAATGGACTAAAAGGGTCATAGGTGAGGAAGTTTCTGACTTTGCCTCATGATTCTACAAACCTAGCTAATAGGCCAGTTTAGTGTGAAGAAATGCAGAATATTGACACAATATTGGTTTCATTTTAAAAGCAAAAGTTTTCTCTTTTTTTTTTTTGGAATTAGGAAGTCAGATATTAATAAAATATGTGAGATTAAACTGTTTAGGAGGACTGGTGAAGGACACACACCTCATATTAATGCACCATATGAAAATATCTGCTGCAAGATTAAAG